>VZRE01002885.1:231533-290476 GCA_013396775.1 Cephalopterus ornatus
GTCCCTCTGCAGAGCCCTCCTGCCTTCCAGTTGATCAACACTATCCCTCAACTTGGTGTCATTTGCAAATTTACTAACGGTAGTCTCAATCCCCTGATCTAAATCGTCAATAAAGATCTTAAACAGAACTAGGCCCAACACTGCTCCCTGGGGGACACCGCTAGTGACCGACCGCCAGCTGGATGCAGCACCGTCCACCACCACTCTCTGGGCCCTGCCATCAGCCAGTTCCTAACCCAGCACAGAGTGCCCCTGTCCAAACCATGTGCTGCCAGCTTTCCAGAAGTATGCTGTGGGAGATGGTGTCAAAGGCTTTGCTGAAGTCTAGATAGACCACACCCACAGCCTTCCCCTCATCCACCAGGTGGGTCACCTGATTATAAAAGGAGATCAGGTTGGTCAGACAGGACCTGCCCCTCCTAAACCTGTGCTGGCTGGGTCTGATTCCTTGTCCATCCTGTAGGTGTTGTGTGATTGCACCTAGGATGATCTGCTCCATAACCTTGCCAGGCACTGAGGTCAGGCTGAAGGGCCTGTAATTTTCATGTTAATTTTCATGTCAAAAATGGTTGATGCAATTATATGCTCTAACAGGTAAAATATAATTGTTACTAGAAACAAAAGTCTTACATCTCCCTGGGGGTAAACACACAGTTAATAAGAAACAAACCTGTAGATAAGCATTTCCCACTTTCCATATTTTTAAAATTATAATTGTTCCCTTAGTTCAGACTGAACATTAATACTTACACTGCATCACTTAAACCCTCATGCACAAAGCTTCACAATAAAAACTTTAAGTAAGTCCAGTAATGAAGCATGACAAAGCATGGTTACTTATTCTGGCAGCAATAAAAAGATTTTTTTAAAAACGTAACGTAACAGGACTGTTACATGAGGTCCTACTTTCATTGAAAAACTAATTGTTTAAATATTTTCTTTCTTACAGATATACTGACCTATGTTTACTCAGACTTTTTTACATTTTAACCCTTTATTTTTATCTTTAAATGCATTTATTTAGGAACCTTGGAATTCTTTTGTCATATTCCAGTTCATTTATTTCTGTATGGCTTCACTGTTATGTCAAGTTTTTACCACAAAAATTGTTTGCCCCAAAATGCCTGGGGACCTCTAAGTACCAAACCTTCATTTCCATTTTGAGAGGAAACTGGAAAGGCTGCAGGTTTATTTTCCTTTTTCTCATCTTCTACTGCAAATAAGTATGTCTGATTTACTTAAATACCCTGTTTTTTTTTTTTTTAAGAAACTGGTTTTTATACACTTCTCTGTGGTAGTGTGAGCTGAATTAAGCACATACTTTCATTTCCCTGAGGTGTTTGGGTTTGGTGGTTTTTTTGGACACCACACTCATTCTCATAACTCTCTGGGTCACATTATGCAATCTGCTTCTGTTCCTGATCAAATATTCTTCTAATATGCATATTTCTAAAAGAATCCCTGAAACACACATTGTTCTTGGCAGGAGTGAGATATCACGGAAGGAAGGCTTATTATCTTCTTCCTGAATAGTTCCTGGGATTGTGAATCTCAAGGACAGGAAAGTGTTTAAAGCCCTGAGAGAAATAGGTTCTGTACACGATTTCTTTTTGGACCTTTTCTACTGAATAACATATTACTTATAATGTTTTTATTTTCTTTGGAGACACTAAAATAACTGAATTTTTATTCACTTTACCACACCATAGTCTCTAGAAGACACTAAATACATATTAAGTAACAGAGAATGACAGAAATGGAATAATCCTAATGGAAAAATGGAGCACTACTTAGGCATGCATGCACCAAGAATTTGGAGTTGCACTTCTAGCAAGGTGTAAGGAAGATATATAAAGCTAACACAGTGTACAAAGCATGTGTCAATCAGCAGTCTTTGCAATGGACAGGAGGGTGAATGCATTTGCCTGAATGAGATCAGGTGGCAGGAATTAAACCTAAAGCTCAAAATTGCTAACATATTTAAAATATCCCTTTCTGCAACATCACAAAAAAAACATTTAAAATACCCCTTTACGCAATCTCTCAATAGTACTTCAAGGAAAAAAAAGATGCTAAGTTTCAAGGCATGGTGAAGAGAACTAACACTGAATTACTCCTTCAGAATGAAGGTAAAAGAAACGGTAAAGTTATTACTTCATTGTGCAGAGAAACTTTTAATTGCAGCACCGCAGAACATTTTTTATATCATTAGCATTCCTTATCTCCAATGTTTAATTCAGACAGATTTATGTAATTGTGTGGTGCATTGAATTGTCTGGCTTCTCTCAGATCCAGTCACAGATGAGCATTATGACAGTCCAGCAAAGTTGAGCTCTTTCCTGTCATTTTAGGTAGCAAAGTAAGAAGATCTGCTGTCTTTCTAGTGAATTCACTTCTCCGCTAATTGCCCCCTGAGGAGTAGAGTGTCAGCAACAAATCCTACCAAACCTTGCATAATGATTAAAAATGGAGAAACCAAGGCAGCTAAAGTAAAGGTCACTGTATAATCTCCATTTATTGAAACAAATAGAGTTAATCACAGTACTCTATTTCTTATAGGTATCTTGGAGTGAGGTTTTTTGGTGGTTTTAATTTTTTTCCTCAAGAACTGAAGCTCGCAAATTTTGTTTTAGCGTCAGGCTCAGTGTTATGTTTACGAGCTTTCTGCATTGATAACGATGAGATGTTAATGACCTTTTCCTTACATGAAAATTAACTTTTAAGCAAGGCTTAATTATACTTTCGTTTATCAATGACTGTGGAAACAGTCTTTTAGAGAAAAGAAAAATACATAGTGAGTGAAATTACTGTGAAGGTATATGACGATTACACGCTGCAGTGTCCTGTACCATCATAAATTTGACTGGATGAAAAAAGTGATGTTATTCACATTAGAATCAGTGTAGAATAAATACAGTCATATATATGTATGGAAAATATTGTCTGAAGAGGTTTAGTAATATGGTGTTATTCAGATATACAAAAACTGCTGCAGTACAATTCTATTTCATAGTTTCTAAATTTCTGTGGTTCTGTGCTGTTGTTTCAGTTTTAACTAACTAAATTGGGAATTATCATTTATGATGATTTTTTTTTGTTTTAGTAGAAATTTGATTTGAGCTGAACCAAATCCAGGGATTTTCAGTATTTCACTGAGCTGAAATTTTCAGGAAAGTCTTGTTTCTGGGGAAAAATTAGTATTGGTTTGAAAATGTGAACTAAGATCTCCTCTTTGGTGGATGAAGGGATTTTGCTGGAAATAATTTTGTTTCATTTCCTTGCTGATTCTTTGCAGTCTCTACCCAGTAGACTTTCATTTGCTAGTTTCATGCATATACAGTTAACCTGAACATGCTGAACAATTGAATAAGGAAATATGAAGCTTTTAAAAACTGAAGATACCAAACATAGATGCTAGCTGGATGACTTGGAACAGAAAGTTTAGTAGAGAAACTAAAAAATAAATTTTACCAGCACTATCCTTAAACAACTTTCTGAACTCCTCTGGTGTGTTTCAGTCTGAATGCAGTTTCTGAGAACCTAGATAACCTTGAAGAGATGATGACTCAGTTTTTGAGTTACCCCATCACTGAACTCAGGATCCTCACTGCAACTCAGAACTGGCTGGCTTCTGCTTGTTTTAGCCCGTAATTGTGAAAGACTACACTGCCTGCTTCTTTTAAATGCAAATGTTTCCTCTCTGTGACTCACATCTCCCACTGCAGGTTTTGTCCTCTCTTTTCATCTGTTTTAAATGGTTTGTCTTAGAAGTTTTGTAGGGGAAAAATATTACTCCCACCTGGAATCATGATAGGTACTGTCTGTATGTGTGTGTAGTCTGGTGTCCAATGTGTTTCTTCAGAATAAATTCAGAACAATTTTCAGAACAATAGAACAAACAAATTTCAAATGAGAAATTTCTGGGAGTACTTTCCTCAGACCCACTCAGAACCAGCCTGCGGCTCCCTTTCTCAGTCAATGTCATCTTGGGGCTAACTGGTGTCTTTTTTGAACAAAATGACTCCCATACAAAGTATTTATTGATGACATTGGATCCTGTATCTGTTTCACAACAGTCGATAGTTACCATCAGTGAAATCTATGTGGATTATGAATTTTACCAGAAGTCCTGCTGTGACAGATGCTTCTGAACTACAGAACTCTCTTTGAGGCTACACCTGTACTTTTGAAAAAAGCAGGAGTAAGGTCTTTTCTTAGGTCCTGGGCCACATGGTAGGATCTGGACCTCTCAAAATACATGACGCTTGGTTCTGGATCTTTATTAAGATATTTGGAACTATTACTCCTCTAAGCATAAATTCAAGCTCCCTTTTTCTTGTGAATAGTACACACACCCACATGTATATATTATCGTAGAGTTTCATTCCCCTTGTGCTGGGAGCAGTCTGCGATATGTGCTATTCCGTGTTGCTTTGGTGCAGGACCATGCCAGGGAGCATACTAGTAATGGAGTGAGACAGACACATGGCTGAGCTATGACTGAGCTTCTCTGGTTTATTAAGCAGCAAAGTCAGAAAGTTGTTGTGATGCCGGTTTGTGGCCACAGGATTTTGCTGTCCTCATTTGTGGAGAGCTAAACAGCACTTTGTGCCCCAGGTCCTACGGTTGTCACTGTGAGGTAAAGAGCTAGGACAGTCTGGCTGAGCCCTGGCTCCAAATCAGACTTGTCAGGCAAAGGGCTCCTGAAGTAAATAGGTGGCTGCTTGCTCTGAAGGTGATTTGTTGAGGTGTTTCCCTGAGAGGCAGGAACTCAGTGCTGTCAAGACCTGCTTGGTCTGCACCAAGTCCCGGCCAGCAGTTCATTGATCTCAAAATATATTAAATTAAACATTTCATGCTCTCTGAATCAGCAGATTCAGCTTTAATTGTATTTTGTTTAATTAAATCCTGCAAACAAATTAATTTTTTCTGCAATATATTACCATTTGCAGTACATTTTAGGTATTTATTATTATTATTTAATTGCTGTAACTACAGTACTAAGACAACTGCAATAGTTCACAAAGCTATGCTGGGTTTTGAGTTCCTTTGGTTTTAGAGGATTTTTTTAGTCATCTGGGGGTGACTTTTTGTTTGTTTGTTTGTTTGTGCTGTTTTTTGGGAGGGTTGTTTGGCTTTTTTAATTTTATTTATTATTTTATTTGCTTTAGCTTGGAGTTTGCTTTTTTTTCTTATTTTCTATTTTCTTTTTTTTTTTTTGGAGGTTTTTGAGTTTTACTGACAATAAGATCCTGTTTTATACATTTCCACATTATCCAGAGGTTGACATGGACAAGTGGCAGAACAGCAGTGACAGCTTTTTCAAACCTGTCGATGCATATTTTTACATTTTGTAGTAGTCCCGTTGAAATGAATTATTTCACTGGGACAATGTATGTATGTATATGACTGTCTGTAGGACGATGTCTATTCATTTTTGCCACCTTTTTGGAAAATATCAGAGCATTTTCTCTCAAAGACAACCTTGGGCAATTTGGGGGGCTTTATTTTTCATTTTACTTTTGTTATGTTCACAAAGGATTCTAAGATCTTTAGATGAAAGACAGTAGAGATGGTCAAAGCATCCCTGCCCACCATCTCCAAAGCAGCCTTCTATGACAGCCTTCCTTGGCCTGCTAATGGCTGGCAGGGAGCCAGTGGCTGTGTAATGAGCTGTGTGAAGGGCAGGTAGCCCCTGGAAGAGAATTTTGACACAATAAAGGCAAAGATGAAACTCCTGTGACCTCTGCTCATGAAGAAAACAGCTGCGACGCTTACTTATTGTAGTCTATATCGAATAGATTGAAACTTGACCTTAATTTTAGTTTTCTTCGGTTTGGGAAAAAAAAAAAAAGTATGTTAGCTATGTGTAAATAAGAGAACAATGTTATTACCAGGCAATCATTAAGTGGGAATGTTCTTCACTGGTAGAAAAAAAAGTTATACTGGAGTTGGCTCTGAAGCAACCCCTTTATTGTTTGAAGTCACAATTATTCTCTTTAGAAAGGATGTAAAACTTTCATATTCAGAGTTTCAACACAGCAAAATGAAGTAGATAGTACTAAATAAAGGTGCATCAGAGGGCAGAGTGTAAGAAGGATCAAAAATTAGTGATTTAAGAAGGTCTGAAAATGTTCCAGAAAAAAAAATATCATAAATCCCCCTCACTTTTCTCTCTCTCAGGCAGATTTTTTTACATAGTTGTGATCATCTGTGATAACAAGTGATCTTTTAATGTTACTAGTTACTGTGTTAAGATGTTGGAAGGTTCCTGTAATAATGTAATATCATGGAGAATGTTTGGGTTCTGATTTTTTCCATTTTGCCACTGCCTTTCTTTCAATAGTAGATGTGTAAGTGCCTAATTTTACTCAGCCATAATATGTTGGATCAAACTATTGAAAGTTCATAGTTAATTGCCTAATATGTAACTTAAATAAGAAGTAGAGTATGATTCTTAAAATTATACCTGTATTCAAACTTTCTTATAGCTTTCTATAAAAGCTTCTAACACTGAGATATGCAAAGAATTACTTTAGCCCTGCAATACTGTGGTTTAATCACTGCATCTTTACTCTCAGGATGTTATACTGTACACCTGGCGATGGCATTTAAGTCTTATTTAGTGAATTAGCTGATGTGTTTGTTTGTGAAGTTTTGAATTAGATTATGGAAACCCAGCTTCCCGTCAGATCTACATTACTTCAAAATGAATAGTGTGAAAGACAAGCTGGGCTTCATTAAAGTTTTTGCCTGAGATGCAGGATTAGATTCACAGAATATTATGGGGGTTGTGTTGTCCCAATAACTACTTTTCACTAAGTAAGTCTACTACCTCTATTAAGTTCCCATCTGAAGTTGTTTAAAATATATCCACTTTTGTTACTGATTTTTGTCTTGCGGTCTGAAAGACTTCTTAAATTCTGTGAGTCCTGTGCAACTAGACATTGATCTCATCAGACTTCTCATGATAACTATTGTTCACATAGTTTATTTCTGGTCTCAGAGCTTAGCTGCTAGATCAGCCCCAGCAAAAGTCTTGGGGATAAGCAGAAAAAGTTGATGGTAATTTAATTGACTTACTCAAATATTTTAGTCTGGTAAAATCAAGTAGGGCAGCATAGGATAGAATACATTCTGTGTTCCAGGTGAATGATTTCAATGCTATCTTGGTAAATTTCCCTCAATCCCTCTCTGGATGCTCTTCTATTCTGTGTGAAATACAATAGGAAAGAAGTTATTTGTGAATGTGGTCTGTTGACTCTGTCTGACCACCAGGTGCCCTCCAAAGCTCTTGTATCACTCCCCTCCTCAGCTGGATAGAGGAAAGAAAATATAGTAAAGGTTCATGGGTCGTGATGAGGACAGGAAGAGGTCACTCACCAGTGACCATCACGGGCAGAACAGACTTGACCTAGGGAAACTAGTTTAGTTTGTTACCAATCAAATCAGAGTAGGATAATTAGAAATAAAACCAAGTCTTAGAAAACCTCCTTCCCTGACCCGCTCCCTTCTTCCCAAGCTGAACTTCACTCACGATTTTCTCTATCTCCCCTCCCCTCAGTGCTGCAGAGGGATGGGCAATGGGGTCGGTTCATCACATGTTGTCTCTGCTGCTCCTTTCTTCTCAGGGGGAGGACTCCTCATTCTCCTCCCCTGCTCCAGAAAGGGGGTCTCTCCCACAGGAGACAGTCCTTCACCAACTTTTCTAACCTAAGTCCTTTCCATGGGCTGCAGTTCTTCATGAACTGCTCCATTGTGGGTCCCTCGTGCCATCACAAGTCCTATCAGCAAACCGGCTTCAGCATGGTCTCCTCTCTCCATAGTGCCACAGATCATTCCAGGAGCCTGCTCCAGCTTGGGTTTCCCACAGGGTCAGTCTTCTTTTGGGCATTTACCTGCTGCAACATGGGCCAAAGGTTGCAGGTGCATATCTTCTCCCCTGCAGACCTCCATGAGCTGCAGGGAGACAGGCTGTCTCTTTGTAGTCCGCACCATGGGCTGCGGGGGAATCTCAGCTCTAACACCTGGAGCATATCCTACCTCTCCTTCTTCCCTGACCTTAGTGTCTACAGGGCTGTTTCTTTCACATTTTCTCACTCCTCTCTCTGACTGTGGTTGCTGTTGCGCAGGGGTTTTTTGCACCTTTTCATATCTATTATCCCGAAGGTACTACAACTGTCGCTGATGTGCTTGGACTTGGCCAGTGAAAAGTCAGTCTTGGAGCCATCTGGCATTGGCTGTCTGACATGAAGGGAGCTTCTGGCAGCTTCTCAGAGAAGCCACCACTGTAGTCCCCCCACTACCAAAAACCTTGATGTGCAAACTCAATACAGTGACTCTGAATGCTTCACAAATAGGAGAAATAGACTCCAGGTTTTGTATCACATGCATTGCTTTTATATTAAGTATTTCTTGACACAGGCTTTGAATTCTAGCAGTATTGACTTCCGGTTGTGGGCTGTACCAGAGGATTTGCTCTCTTTTAGGGTTAATTAGTATTAAAATAGTCAGTGCTTTAAATAGTTGAAGCTTTAGAAGAAAAGGGCTCTCTCCTAGTCTAAGAAAACACAACAGGAGTTTAGTATCACCTTTTCTCTTCAAATTAGTCTTTTCCCTATTGATTCAAGCATGTTATATCTGCGATGGAAGAACAGGTGAGAGCTGTTTTCTGCTACTTTGACAAACATTTTGAGCAAACCTTATCTTTCCTTCTCTTTTTGTTCCATTTTAAAAGGAAGCTTTCACTAAAATTCAGAGGAGAAGAGGAAGAGGCGTTTCATTCACCCAAGAACTTCTGTAGGATTACTGTATGAATTCACTAACCCTGCTATCCACCTCCAGCCCAGCATTCATTTCCAAGAGTACTCTGCATACCTGGCTCTGGGCTGTACAGGGGCAATAGATTCTTCTTTCCCTCCAGCTGGAGCTGAGTGATTTCATACAAAAGACATTCTTTGAATTACACTGAAAAAGAGCAGCCATCTGCGTTCAGAGGAAAAGAGGCAGCTTTATGTTCTAGGAAGAGGTTTTGTACAGTTTTGCACGCTCACAGAATTCTTTTGCTTTTATCAAGTACTTTTATCAAGTACTCTAGGTGCAGATACAGCATAAAAATACCATCTGCTATAATCTGTCCAATCAAGAAACTAAATAATAATAGTGCACACTTAACTCTCTTCATCCATGTTGTGAGGGAATTTGAGCATTTCATCTGATGTTGTAAATTTGAATTTGAAGTTGTGCATGTGTATCATTGTACACAGAGCCTTTCTTAATTTATTCTGAAATTCATGGAGATGGTGGATTAGCTCTCGCAACACCTAGGGTGTCGCATTTGGGGTTTGTGAAAATCTGTGTCCCAAATTGTTTGATATCCAAGTAACATGCTGTTAGTGTCTGTGAACTACCTTGAACCCTGTAAAAGCACACCAAATAATTAAGGTTAGGAGTCAGCTGGGTTTGAAAGCAGTATTCTTGGATCCAGTGAGAAAAAGCCTTGCTCCGCATGTGTAGTTCGTCTGGGTCTTAGCTCATGGGTCTGCATGGAGTTGTGCCATATGAGCTCACGTAGCGACTTGTATCAGCTCTCCATCTAAGCACCATGCAGAGCACAATGGAATATTTTAGGTACATTTGTAGAATGTTGCTGTTCATTGGATGTACTGATCATTGGATGATTTATTCAAAACTAGAAAAAGACACTCCTTGTAAGCTCAGTTACAGAATGTCAACTAAGATTCACAAACATCTGATGTACATCAAATTTCTGTTGGCGCATATAACCAGGACCTCTTATCATTAAAAAATTAAAAAATGAATCAATAATCCCTTTCTGAGGAGAGCAGATGTTTTGTGTTAAGGAATCTGTGCTAAACACTGAGCTATTTAATAGCGTGTTGTGTACAACAGTTGTCTCCTACAGATGGACTCCCAGTAGTTCCAAAGCATACAGTGCTTCCCTTGACCTGCATGGAACCTGGCCTCCAGATGCCTCTGGTTTAGAATTTGCTGATTTCTTGTCAGCCAAGTAGCTTCTTGCTTGGAAACATTATGACTTGAAACATGACCAGTTTTCCTCATTGTGATGGCAGCCTAAGAAGGGGTACATTAAAGTTCAAAAGGGGCAAAATCCTAATTCGTGTGGATTTCTGCACTTGGAGAAAACAGCTGACAGTCCTTCTAGAAAACAGTGCCTCCAGTTTATTTTGCATTAATCATGTAAAGTTCCAGTTAGCTTTCTTAGTATTTCTTTCATTTAAGTATTCATGTGTTCACATGTTGAAAGAAACCAAAGCATTTCAATATTTGGAGTCAAAGTAGAAAAAAAGCTGTTGTTACATTTGTTCAGATGAAAATAATAAACTAAATTCTTTCCATTAACAAATTCAGTAAATAACTTCTCAAAACTCATTTAGCTAATGTCTATTGAAAATGCAAAGTATTTCAGTCATATAATTGTTTATAATGGTAATTAGTTTATTGCCAGATACCGCATGTCCAACTCTTGTTCTCCATTCATGCTTATATTTCAAATAAGATGCTAAATATTTATAAATACAAACTGTCTCTGTTAGAGAACTATCGATAAGCAATTTTCAAGTCATCCTTTTGTTCATTCTGTCACATCATACTGAAGAAGCAAAATATTTTTAGATACAAGCTGTCTCTGTCAGAAATTACTTTCATCTGATGCTCTCACTGTTGCATTCATCAGGGAATCAGAGAAGTGGAGAATGCTCAGAAGAGGCTTAAATAATAAAGAGCTGTGTATTGCAGCAAGGAGACTAATTTTTTCTACCTCAAGCCTTCACTCCAAATTTATCTGATCAGGACATTCCTTTTAAATTCCTTCATTTACATTTCAACAATGGAGATTTGAAGCTATTATGCCACATTAACACCCAAAGCCTTCACTTAGTGAATAAAGGTACTTTCTGTCTTTAAGCTATTTATTATTCCTGGAGAGGGATTCCAGCAAAGGAAAGTTAGTGCTCACTAACACCCTGCTCTGCTCCTAGTGCCTGCAAATCTTGTAATTTATCCCAGATAGAAGTCAAATGGATTAATACTGATCCACTCATGATCTGGAGTTGGGTGCATATTTGAACCACAGTGGGACTTGTAATAACATCTTGTCCTTCCTTTCTCTCTGTGTAGCTCTGACACTGGCCTACGCGCTAACTGAATAAAAACTTCATTACGATTATCTGATTCTTTCTAATGATGAAAATGAAGAATAATCATGAAGGATGACACATTACAACTTCTAATATGATTACCAATGTAATTCTGACTGGAATCTCTCTGCAGCACAAAGTTTGACACATGAATGAACCAGACTAAAAAGATTCTCAATCACATTTCTATTACTATGTAGGATACCTACTCTGATCTTTGTGCATGGCTATTAAGTTTAATTTGTATCATTACCAGTGTTGGGAAGAAGAAAGAAGAGTTTTGACACTATAGCATAGGCTTATAAATTGTGTGAAAGAGCAATGTGTTTCTAAGTAGTGACAAGTTAGGAGTGGAAATAAAACACAAAAGAGGTGAAATCAAGATTGTCTGAGACAAGTAAATTGAGATATCACTACTTCATTAAATACTCAGTTGTGTTTATTTCGTGCTGCTATCCATGCTGCTACCACATACAGAGTGGTACAATATGAAAAATAAATACTGCTGCTCTTTGTATCCCCTCAGCTTTTCTTGAAAGACATTGAACAGCTCAGAATCAGAATAGAAGACTTTTGGCAAGGCTTGTAATCACAAATGGATGAGGTTGGAAAGGACCCTTCTGGTCCAACCTCCCTGCTCAAACAGGGCCATCTAGAGTCTGCTAGCCAAGACTGTATCCACATGGCCTTTGAATGTCTCACAGGATGTAGACTTCACAACTTCTCTGTGTCACCTCCTAGATCATATACTCAGCTCTTATCCTAGGACCAAGATCTTTGGAGTACAGTAAAATACACATGTGGCTAAGAGTGATTCCCTGAATTGCTCTCAAAGAACATTAACTAAAATCTCTGTGAGTGGGGAAACAAAAAAAGAGAAGGGAGAGGCACTAACATAAAATTAAATAAATATCTTTATGAAAATAAAAAATCCATTGGCTGTACTTGTTAATTATCTGGCCAGGCCAACGTTCCCTACTACACACACAGAAGTTTTGTTAAAAGAATTCACCTGGCTTTATCTACATGGCATACTACAGGCATTGGTGAACTCATTCTAACCACACGCAGAGCTGAAAAAAGACCCATGACTGTAATGCTACTCAGAGAGTTTTGGGCATAGACTCTGTGAAGACTAGCCACACACAGAAGCAGAGTATTTTAGCTCAGATTTGGACATGGCTTTTGAATCACATCCTATCAGATGCTTAGAGAATGCACATGATATCTGTCTCAGTATACTATGTAGGTTTTCTTTCTCAGTAAAAAAAAAAAAAAAGAAAAAATCCCACTGTAATCACGGAATTTGTGATGAGGTATAAACTTATACCTCATTGACTTATTCTGTCTGCGTTAGATTATGAGATTTTAGGAAATCCAGAAATCTGGATTATGTTCAAATACGCCTCTCAGAGCAGGATAAGTAAACACAATATTAAATATATTCAACAGGCTGCTGTTGAACACTGCACTCTCTCTAGGTTACCTGAAGAGGACTTATAATCAGATGACAGGTAGTGATTTGCATTTAATTTCTTGAGAGATTAAGAGAGTCTTAAAACATTACCTGTTTTTAGAGCAGAGAGATTGATCAAGTAGTAGTAATGTTCACCACTGTGAGATAGAATTTTGGCTACTGAGCCATCTAAATGATGGCTAAAATATTTCTACAGTAATTAGTAATTAAAAAAAGGAAAAAAAAAAGGATGAGGACAACAAGGCTAAGAAAATTGACCTGCTGTAGTTGCAACACCTGGAGTTGTAAAAAACTTTCTGTGTGTATATAGATCTACAAAATTTAGCCTAGAGTTGATTTTATAAAATACATACTTGCAAAACTGTAGTTACGTTTTGCTGTTAGTGTCATAAAAAATCACAAAAGTCCACAGTCAGGTTTCAGATTATTTTGGACTTTACACTGTATAAAGAGTCATGAGGAGCTCTTATGTTTATAAAACACACCAAAGTACAATATCCTAAAAGGAAGTGAAAGAAATGTGTGAAATTATACTTCAATTATACTATTTAGGTTTTTTTAATAGTCATGCTTCTCTTTTCAGGTTCATGGCTCTCGGGGTATTTTATCATACTTCTTTCCAGCCTGCCATTGGAAACATAGACATATAATATACATATATGCACGTGTATGTGTAATCCTTGCGTTGTTTGAAAGCTGCTGCTGTCTAGGAGAAACTCTGCAGAGTAGCAAACAGGCAGACAACTCACAGTTTTCAGCAGAGAGTTTCCAAATTTCAGGAAACAAAATGGTGGAGAGAAATTGCTTTTTAAGCTCTCTTCCACCTAATGCTGCTACCAAAGCTGTTGTTTTGTGCAGTCTTTTGGATCTTGTTGGATGCAGGTAACATATGAGACTCCTTGTTTCAGATTTCTTCTGCTTATTATGTTCAAACCTCCATAATCTGCCTATTAAGAGTGATTTTAACTAAGACACAGTCTATTTACATGATGCATGTAAGGAGTTATCACATTACAAATGCAGTTCTGTAGGTGTTGCTCTGATCTTTGCCCTGTGCTGCTTATGCAATTTTGCCTGTTAACATTATATATTTATGTATTAAAGGGATCAGTGGTATGTTTACACTGTAAATGTTCACACCACATCAAGTGCTTCTGAGACACAAGGGCCTAGGGAATGATCTAGGCTGAAGATGTTGCTAAACTTAGAGATCTACATCTTTATTTAGAGATTTGTTACGTTTTGAAGCTTGCAACTAGGTTCTGAGATTTGAGTTATTTAAGAGCTCACAAGCTTCTGATTTCTTCAGGAGAACAGTTAAAAGGAAACTTGGAGAATGACATCTTGGATTTAGGAAGGTGCAGAGTTTCTCTGTCCCTTTTAATCTGGTATTTTAAGTATTATTTTTCCAGAGTTGAATGACACTTACCCAAATTAGCTCCACAGAGCTTAAAGGAAACTTCTTAATTTTATTTGACCTATAAAAATTGGAGATTTTCAAAGGAGCGAGCAGTGGACATTATCTACCTGGATTTCTCCAAGGCTTTCAGTACAGATTCCCACAGTCTTGTGCTAGAGAAACCCATGAGTGACAGTCTAGACAAGTGGTCTATGCGTTGGTTGGAGAACTGGAATCTATGCATCTGTGGGTGCAGCTCTGTGGAAAGGGGTCCTGGGGATCCTGGTGGACAATAAGCTTGTTATGAGTGAACAGGGCATTGCTGCAGCAAAGAAAGCCAACATTTTATTTGCTGTTGTGGCTAGCGTAATGGCTGGCTTAGCATGGCGTTTAGGTTCCTTAAACCTATTTTGGTAATAGTTAAACCATCATTCTCATCATAACCCAAGAACAGAAGAGAAGCTGTACAGAAAAATAGCTTCATTAAAAAGACTACCTCCTTTGAATAACCTGTGAGCCTTCAAGCATTTGGCTTTAAATAACTTCATGTACTTCCCTTCCACTTCTCAGGTACTTCACAGGTTTTTGAGGGAGAGATTGTACATCACATCTTGTTCATCTGATTTGCCATCAGATCTCTAAGGCCTTGGATGAAAATTATCTGCCTCTGGCCTCTCATTACTGTCTATTTTTTCTGAAACTCTTCCTAGGAGAGACTCAAGTTGAAGCGCATCTTCTGAAATATTTTCCTGGTTAAAAAAAAAGAAAAAAAAAAAAAAAACACCAAACAAAAAACTAAAAAAAGGTGGGTGGGGTGTTCTGGTGGGAAAATTTGTACATGTTCTTCAACTGTGAACACAGGCACAAAGTGTCTATTGAGCTTTCTTCTGTGACTTTATTTTTTCTGAAGGCTCCTTTCATAGCCTGGTAATCTGTGGGATTTGAAGTTTCTCAGACTTCCTGCTCCTGATGTGTTTGAAGAAAGAATTATTAATTTTTATGAGTTTTGCCTGTTCTACCTCAAACTCTTCTTTCACCCAGCTTTATGGGATTTTTTAACTTTCCAGATATTACTTTTCTTCTATTTTCTTCATTTCAACATGATCCCAGTTCTTTGAAGACTGCTTTCAAATAACTCCCCTTGCCCCTGCCTTTTAGACAAGCTTGCTTCTTTTCTTAGGACTTTTATGAGTGGTATAGATTTGTTCTATGCTTCTAATACTGCTTCCTTAAGAAGTCTCCAAGATGCATGTAAGGTTTTAATTCCCTTAACTGCCCTTTTGAACCCTTTTTTTTTTATAACAACCTTTCAGATTCTTAAGCTCACACGGCATTAACTTGTGGAGACATAGAAGCAAAACTTGTTTTTTATTTTAAGAATTCATGTGTTTTAAGTCAGAATTTCTTTTCATTATCTCTTTTGACTTGATCTTCTAAAGGGTCAATGCCTCACTGCTATCATTAAATTATATTGATGCTAGGGAAGGATGATGCTCTCAGTTTCTGCTGGTTCAGTTTCTTCCCCAGGCAGTGCATTAAGACCAGTTACAGTACATTTATTAGTAAGCCACAACTGACAGTGTATCTGCAGCTGTTCTCCATGTACAGATGATGACTGTTAGTGTCCCAAGGGGCTATCTGTTTAACTTCTAAAATATAACATGTGCTTTTTAATGCTTTGATTCACAATCGGATTGTAGATGGGAGATGGTATTTTTCAAAAGATTTAAAGACCTCTAAGGAAATGTTAAGAAGGAATCCTAATACTAAGAGGGTTTTCAAATGACACAAGCTGTGTTTCCAAAGTTCGGTTTCCACAAAGTAGCACTGGAATTCATTAAATTCCTTATTTCAAATTTGTCCTTGGCTCAAATAACTGTTTCTAAATATTTATTTCTGAATCACCACTGAGGTAAAATAATAGGGATTTATTCCTAACTTTCTCTAGTAACAGCATCAGTGGTGATTTGTTTGGTAGCAACTGGTGAAGGAAGTGGGATTTTCTCCTTATATGTTATCTTAAGAAAATACTTAAGGTCAACATGGTGGTTTGGAATTTATAATTTAAATATAATTTTTCTTTTAGTCCCTGTGTTTTGAAGACTTTTCTTCTCTTTCTATTTTCTGCACAGGCAAGTACAGCATTGGGGAAGCCATACTGCAGTTCCCGTAAAAAGATTTAAAAATTATTGTTCAAAATTACCAAAATAATTGTAAATACTCTCAAATTAAAACAATTTCTCCTCCTTTCCACAACTGTTTAATGTTTAAACATCCTTGACTGTAAACCAAGGGGATGTGGATTCCATGAGTTGACATTTTGGCGGATAAGGAACCAGCACACAAAGAGTTACGGTCAACAGCTCAATGTCCAAGTGGAGATGAGTGGTGCGTGGTGTTCTTCAGGGGTTGGTATATTGTTTAAAATCTTTGTTGGTGACATGGACAGTGGGATTCAGTGCACCCTCAGCAAGCTTTCTGGTGACACCGAGATGTGCTGAGCAGTTGACATGCTGGAGGGAAGGAATGCCACCCAAGAGAACCTTGACAGGCTTGAAAAGTGGGCCTGTGCAAACCTCATGAAGTTCAACAAGGCCAAGTGTAAGGCTTTGCACTCTGGGTCAGGTCAATCCCAAGAACAAATACAGGCTGGACAGGGAATGGATTGAGAGCAGTCCTGGGGAAAAGGACTTGGAGGTGTTGGTGAAAGAGGACATTGGTGTAACTTAGTGGTGCTTGGTTGCAGCCCAAAAAGCCAACCTCATCCTGTGTTTCATGGCCAACAGGTTGAGGGAGGTGATTGCCCCTCTATTCTGCCCTCATGAGATCCCACCTAGAATGTTATGTCCAGCTCTGGGGCTCCCAACACAAGAAGGACGTGAATCTATTGGAGCAGATCCAGAGGAGGGTCATGAAGGTGACCAGAAGGCTGGAGCAACTCTGCTATGAAGACAGTCTGAGAGAGTTGGGTTGTTGAGCCTGGAGAAGAGCTTGAGCTCTGGGAAGACCTTCAAACAGCCTTCCAGTACCTAAAGGGGATCCACAAGAGAGCTGGAGAGGGACTTTTTACAAGGTTAGTAGTGACAGGAAAAGGGGGAATAGATTTAAACTGAAAGAGGGCAGGTTGAGATTAGATATCAAGAAGAAATTCCTTACTGGGAGGATTGTGAGACACTTGAACAGGTTGTACCAGAAAAGATGTGGATGCTGCGTCACTGGAAGTGTTTAAGGCCGGGTTGGGTGAGGCTTTGTAATGGAAGGTGTCTGACCTATGGCAGGAGGATTGGAATCAGGTAATCTTTAAGCTGTGTTCCAATTAAAACCATTCTATAACTCTATGATTTATTTGAATGCAAAATAACATTAAAAAAGTTGATTTCAAAAGAGGGAAAAATCCTTTTAAATTTACATGTGTTTTACAACATTAAATGTGTGCAGCTTTTGATGCATAAACTAGAAGATATTTGAAATAATAACAATATTGCTGTTTCTGATGCCGTACTCTACTTATGAAGTTAAATGCTGTTAGAAAAATTTTCTTTTCAGATTGTACTAACCCAAAGAATATAAATTGTGCTGATGATAAACATACATTTTCTAATTGTCCTAATAATGTGTGGCCTTTGTAAATCTTCTTTTAATAATAATTTTAATGTTTTCTAGCTGCATTTATTAATGAATTTTATGAATCTAACGTGCAAATTTTTCTTCAAAATTTGAATAGATATTGTACCCTGACCATCTTAAATTAAGCAGGAAATTTATTGCCCTGTACTTATTTCTGATTAATATTTTATAATCAAATATTTTGGCACAACCTTTTTGTATTCAGAACAGAAAATTCCTTTTCATATAGACTCGAATTGCCACTGATCATAGAGACACATGCAGTGACTTTCATGTATTTTGGAAATATCTCAAACCTTGAAAACAGTTACTACATGTAGGGAAAAACAAACAAAGAAAGAAACAAAAATATAAAATACCCAAAATCCAACACCCCGCCCCCCCCACCCCCTCCGTACTCATTTTTAAGTCCTTTTTTTTTGTCTTGAGTCTGCTAAATAGGGCTTGGTCTTCAGAAAAATTATGATAATCCAGTCCACCTTAAAACAATTCAAGTTGAAAAAACTCGGAAAAATGGAAAAAAAGTGGTTGCTCTTCCATATTAGTGTTAGTTAACTACACATGTTGACACTTGACCCCACTCATTCTTGGTTTTTTATAGTTATATCTATATAAAAAAGAAACTAGTTTTGATTAAACCATGAACCTGTCATTAAGATCTTGCTCTTGGTCAGAGAAGGCAGCTGCTTATTAATGAGTCTTGTCTCTCTGGTTTTCCACAAAATGTTTCTGTTTGATAACCCATATTCTCCTTTGGCTAGGTCTCTGCTTAAACTTAGTTAGCAGCAGCTGATGACGGAGTTTGCCACAGGTGATCAGACACTCTTTTCTATCAGTGATCTCACCACGGACAATAGATGGCTGATTTATTTATTTATTTATCGAATGGGTAGAAGGAAAACAATTAATGATCTGAATCCTGTCCCAAAGGTCACGCTCCAGTCTCAGACCTAACAGATTGACTGTGGTTCCTTGCCTGGCACAATACAACAGGGTTCAGTTGGTATGTTCTTGATATTTCAGTTACACGTAAGAGAATACATTACAGCATATAATGAAATTTTGCCATGTTTTTACTACAAAAGAGATGTCATGTTCCTCATCAGAATTAGGCTCAATAGTTATCTGAAATTTTAATCATGGTAGACTTTCCATTAGTGCTTCTGCTTGAGTCTTAGATATGTTTGTCAAAAGTATTTCAGTACGTACTTTTGAATGACACCTATACTATTCTGCTCATCTGTCTAAATTCATCTTTACATTGCAATACTCTATTATTGTTTTACAGTGCTAATTTCCTAAGGCATGCCTATAACTTTGTTAGAAATTTTTACTCCAAAATACTAACAGGATTAACAAGCAATAATATTTAATATTAAATATTAAATTAATTTCAATAAATACTGAAGTAAAAAATGTCTGAGTTTTTTTAACACAGATCTAAATAAAGAAAATAATGTCAAATTTCTGTGCAAACTACTGAGAGCTTTGTTTTTCTCTCCTGCGAATCTTTTGTATTCTCAGATAGCAAGCTTTCTGAAGAATTTCTAACACATTGCAGATGAACAACTGTCAGCTTTATTGCTTTGTACTATTCTGGATCAAACAGAAGAAAACTGAGTCTGGGTGAATATAAAATATTATTTTATCAATTAAATCAAACTCTTTTATAAATAGAAATCATCACATGGGAAGCGCTATACAGCTGTATGGAATGTACTTTACAACAATAAACTTGTTCTTTTCTAAAATGCTGACAGAATGAAATGGTTTCAGAACCTACCAAAACAGTTGTAATAACACATACATTGAAGAGTTTCATCCTTTTTAAGAAAACATTAAACTTTCAGTTAAAAAGATGGTGGCCAGTATACCGTACTGTACCTAGAGAGCATATACTTAAACTGCTCCAAAAGTCTTCTGCAGCATTTTAGCCAATTTACATTTCCTCTAAAATTATGTTCTAACATTATGAGGAATCCTTTTCCTTTTTTTTAATCAGATCATTACTCAGAGTGAACACTTACTTGTTCTCTGTAATCTCTCAGAATCAAAGCTGTTTTATTTTAACATATTTATATTTTTAAAAAAATGTTTTTCTCTGCTTGATATGTCTATAACTCACACAATAATTTTAATATAATGAAAATTGTAGCATTTTAAGACAGTTAAAACTATGAGCACTGAATTACTTTGCTCAGGTCATTTAATCCTCTTTCTTTTGTGCTTTCTTATAAAAACAACAAAGGCACACGTCTGCTTTGTGACTCACTGATAATACTAAATAATGCTTACTCTAAGATAACAACTTTAGCTTGTCTACCCAATTAAGTATTCTAATGCAGGTGAGTTTGCACACAGTATAAGAAAAAGTTTTAGAAGAAAATATGAAAAGTATTGTTAGACATTATTGTGCATTGTCCTAAAAACCTATTACAATTTTAGGCATTGAAACAAATAAGTTATGCCTGCCCTCACTCTAAGTTTCATTTTAATATTCTGTATAAACTCAAAGGACCATTTGTCTTTCTAAAAGATGAGGTTACCTTGCAATAAATTTAAATGTGCCATGTAAATTATTTATGTATAAGGCAGCATAACTAGATCATTCTATTTTCCTCTAAAGGATTTTCTCACTTTAATGGAAGCTTACAGGTAAATGAAGTAGCTTTCCATGCATAGGTTCCCAGATGTCTTTTAGTCATATGTGTACTTTAGAAGACACCCAAAATGCAGCACTTCCAATCTGACTGTTCATTAGAATCTATATTAAAGCAAACAAAAAACAAACAACAACAAAACCACAAAAAACATTCACAGTAAATCCATACATGAGTAATCTACTGTTACTTCCCATAGTCCTACTTTCGGGAACTCACGGAAGTACTGTTCCGAAGAATGCTTTAGTACTGACCTTTTTTTCTGTTGAGTTGTTTCCTTTTATATAGGGTCTGCCCCACTGCAAATTTGTGCGAAAAAAGGGATATGAAGAAAGTTTCATAATTATATTTCCAGTAGATTTATTATGAATTCTAAGGGTGTGTGGCTACTAAAGATGAGCTACTGGCTTTCTGAAATCTATAACGGGGAAACTAGCTTGTGACCCTTAGAACACTTGCTCTGTCTTCTGATAATTCTTACTATCAGAGAGAAATGCTGGAGTAGAACAACCATATGCACAGCTGTTCTGTGGATCTAGAGAATTTATTTTATCTGACACACTCTATATTAATCTGCATAATTGTTCTTTAACATGCATACACCTTGGGCTGCCCCTCCTCCTCACAATACTAGCAATTATTATCATTCCTAGTATCAAAATATTGGCATGTTATACAAGTTACATGTTATGATCACAGTCAGTGTTGATTATAAATTAACTTATTTCTAAAAATCATAGTTGTAGATATTACAGCCCGACTTATTAATATTAAAGAATGGAACTGATAATGTTGTTTCCACAAGAGGCTTGACACTTTAAGGACTAATCCGTTTTTATCATACATCAAAGCACAGTTGTTCTATTTGTTATCACATTTCCCCCCCTCTTCTTCTCTTTCTACTTCTTAAAAATTATTCTATTAAATTCATAATTGCTCTTTTTGTTTGAATTTTGATCACTTATTTGCATATAATTTGTCTTAATTTAAAATCCAACTTCCTAGTATATCTTATTATGAATTTTTCATCTCTGTGCCTTATTACGCAAAAATGACAGTGAACGGTAAATATGTTTCAAAGTATTAGTGATCTATTTACTACTGATTGCTTAAGAACACATGTTGAGTAACAAAACCCAGTATTTTAAAATAGGAGAAAGAGGAGTGTAAACTTAAATATATATAAAAATCATTACAATCTCTATTAGATTATGGCAATACTGTTTCAACTGGTTACTGTATATCTTGCAAAAAAAATACAGCAGTTCCTTTGTAACCTTTTACTTAAACAACTATTTCTGCATGTATGTAGGTTGTATAACTCAGTGTATGGCTAAATAATATATTATTACTCCACAATCTTTTGCATAAGAGTATATATTTTGATTCTAGGAAAATATACAAGTGAGGTAATATTTATTCTTTTATTATTGTATATAATAATAGAGAATTATTTAGTAAAGTAGAGCTTGAAATATAGCTCATATATATACTCTATAGCTCAAATATATACTCTATCTTTTGGCTACAGGCTGAGACTATATATACACATCATCTATCCCTAGTCTTTGAAATCTAGTAGAGATTACATCTCCTCAGACATGCTGTTGCAGTATTTCCCATTCTTATCATTAGAAAGCTTTTCTCAATCTTGCATGTAAGATTTTCTGTAATGAAGACTACTGATGACTTTTTCTTGTCCTTGCTGGACTCAGAAAAACAATGTATCACTGGTACTTTTATAACAACCCTTTTAAAGTATCATGCTGTTATCCCATTCTCTTTTGTTCTAGATAAACTGCTTGCCCAAACAGTATTTTGAGATGGCTTAAAACTACTGTCTTCCTTTTCCTGAAACCAAATTTATTAAATTGTCCTTGAATTATAAACACAGTGAGTAGAACTATTATTTCCCATGTTCTCCGACAGATTTACTAGCACAACCCAAAAAAAATGTTTATCTCATTTGTAGAACATCAAGTTGTTGGCTCCTAGAAAGTCTGAAGTCTGCTCTAGAACATGGCATTCATTTCTTTTGGTATCTGTCAGATATTCCTTATTTTATATTTGTTCCCTTCTAAAGTGAAGTACTTGTTTTTACTGCACTTGTTTTTATTAGATATTATCTTGTTGATCTCAGACCTTTTTCCATTCTATCAAAATGATTTTCATCCAGTCCTAAAGAGTGTTTGCACCTCTACCTATCTGTTTTCCATCAGTGAACAGTCTAAGTGCTGCCTTTAGATCCTCCTTCAGGTTGCTAACAAAAATGTTTCAAAGGATTGAGCTGAAGGCCTTCTTGGGATATAAATTATAGCTGCTACTTCTGCAGAAATGTTTTAACATTTAATACATATATTTTTTCATGTCTGAATGTGAATAGGGGGTTGCTTTTAATGTTTCTGTGGAAGGATGACATACCAAAAGCTTTATATGGTATTTTGACTTCTGCAGCCTGTCGTCTTATAACACTACTTTAGTACCCTTTGAAAGGAGTAAATTAGATTTTAGTAGATTTATGGGGGATTTTTTTTTTTCTTGCATTTTCTTTTGTGTTGTTTTTAAATCTTCCTTACAATTCCCTCAGTACTTTTAAAAGAACATTTGATGTTTAGTTCTCTGTCTCATTACATACTAAGAGTAACTGCTTGATAATTCCTTGCTGTTCTCCTCCCTTCACATCTTTTGAAAGACAGTAGCCCCCTTCATGATTCTTAGTGATACTATAACCATTATTGTGATAAAAACATTGTTTTCTCTACCTTTTTTTATCAACACAGATGGAATCACTTTTCTTAACAGATGGTGTCAAGAGTTGATATTTGTTCATTGGTTATTGAAGTCTTTGTCAAATATCCCAGTTGGAATACTTGTCCTAAAAGCTCTTACAGATAAGCTGAAATCATTTTCTTGTGCTGTGCCGTGAAAAGTGAAATATCCACACTGATTTATGCTTTGCATCATACAAAGACATAGAAGTTTATCCATTATTAAACCCCTTTCTATCTAAATAAATATCATCCAAGAATTTCCCAGTAGTTAACTCAGCTAGTGTCTGCCGGAATATTTTTATAAATTCCTCTTAGAACTCCTCTCAGAACTCTACCATCTAGGTAGCTTGTTGGTTTTATTCACATGGAAAAAATAATTCTGTGACACACTTCTGAACCAAGGAGCATTAGTTCCCTTCTTCAAAAGGGAATATTAAGGCATAGACCCTGCAGTAGCTTATCAAAGATCAACTCAATAGAGCAGCAGCAGAGCAAGGATTTAGGGCCTTCATATTCTGAATTCTTCTGTTAAAACTAGAAACTTGCTCAAATCGACAGAGTCAATGTGTTGTTGTATCTGGGGATCTAATGCTGTGGGTACTGTGGAAATCTCAATTTCAAAAACACAGTAAATCTACAGAAAGCTATAGAAATAAAATTAGAAGCAATTAGGCAAAAGAATGACAGGAAGCCGACTTAGTTCAGAAAGTATTGTGACAATATCTGATGTGAAAATACTGGTTTTTCAAGTCTTTTAAAAACTTACTGCCCTTTTTTTATGTTTAGCACTGTGGACACGAATGTGTCTCTTTTTTTTCCATCTCAATGTCTTATTCTGTGTTGATGGTAGATTGTAAGTTATATTTGAATAAATCATGACCGTGACAGTAAGAAACTTTTAATGAATTACTGTATAACTTTATTTTTTATCATTGTTTTACAGCCTATGATAACAAAAAACTCGGGTTTTCCCAGTTTTAAAAATTCCTTTACTACTAAACAAATATTTTTAATTGTTCCCTCTCACACATCCCCTTTTTGAAAGGCGTAATTTGCCATAAGTATTTAACAAGTCGAATGAATGTTTTTAATAATGCTGGATTTATAACCTCTGTATTATAGTTGAAAATTTTCCTTCCTACTTGAAAAAAAGTATACTTTGCTCAGTAGCAGTGTTTAAAATATTGACAAAGGACCAATCGCTGTTAAAATTCTTCTCACTAACTTCCATGGACATTCATTACTGATTTCAGCAGCATTAAAAATGCTGTTCATCAGACAGGTTGATCTATATATATCAGGAAAATTCTTTTTTTTTTAACACAGAATCACAGAATGGGATAAATTGGAAGGGATCACCAATGGGTCGTCTGGTCCAACCTCCCTGCTCAATAAAGGTCATCCTGGAGCACATGTCACAGGATTGTGTCCAGAAGATTCTTGAATATCTCTAGTGAGAAAGACTCCACAACCTCTCCGGGCAATCTGTTTCAGTGTGCTGTCACCTGCACAGTAAAGTTCTTCCCTATGTTCAAGTGGAACTTCCTGTACATCGGTTTCTCCCATTGCCTCTTGTCTTATTGCTTGGCACCATCGAAAAGAGCCTGGCTTCATCCTCTTGACACCCTCCCTTCAGATACTTATAGACAGTGATGTGGTCTTCTTGAGACTTACAGGTCCAGCTGCTTCAGCCTATCCTCATAATACAGATGCTCCAGTCTTCTCATCATCTTTGTGGCCCTTCACTGGATGCATTCCAGGAGCTCCATGACTTTCTGGGAAGCCTGGAACCAGACAGTACTCCACATGCAGCCTCACCAGGGCTGAGTAGAGGGGCAGGATCACCTCCCATGACCTACTGGCAATGCACTTCCTGATGCATCCCAGGACACCATTGTCCCTTCTTGGCCATAAGGACACACTGCTGGCTCATGGACAGCCTGTGTCCATGATTCTCTGCAAAGCTGCTTTCCTCTTTTTTTTCTACCACTATCATCTTTCTTGCAGTTATCCTTTTGGGGTCCAAAACTTGACTTCAAATTACAGAAATGTTATAAATATCTATTCCTGCTATCTGTCTTCTTCAAATTATATCAGAAGCACTGCCAGAGCTACATATGCCAGTTTCTGAAATATACCCCTAGCTTTGCTATGCTCTTACTATTTCTGCAGCCTTTTCAAGTTAGTCTACGTATAGATCTTTTCTAATGTGCAATGTATAAGAGTGGGAGAACTCTTTTCTAATGTGCAATTGTCTGTACTCTGTTTAGAATTGAGAAACTAAGTTCATTCCTAGCTTTAGAAAATGTACATTGCTAGTCATCACAGGAAAATGTATAAAACACGGATATGCTTTTGAGACATGCTAAGTTAACAACTGACCAGGAAGAGAAACTATGAAAACTAATTTTGCACATGTGTATATGAAATACTCCATCAATCCCCAACTGGCTCAATGTGTGAACAATTGTGCTAAGACAATCAAGGTAGTGTTAATGAAAACATTGAAGGCAAATCATGGTGATGTCTTTATACTTACTGTCCTGCAATAGAATAATACATCTATTTAACTGACAAAGGTTGTTCATCTAACTTGTTCCAGTATTTTTAGAATCAATAGACTGAATTCCTTTAGACTTCAATCTGTACTGGTTTAACAATATTAAAAAAAATAAAATAAATAGTTAAAAGCTATAGAGTTACTACCCTGCATTTTCAGAGGGCAGACTTTAGGCTGCTCAAAGAACTAGTTAGTAAATTTCCCTGGAAAACTGCTTTTTGAGTGTAATGGGGTTCACAACTGTTAGTCATTTTTTAAGAAATGTCTTTTAAGAGTGCAGGAGTAGGCAGTTCCCGTGTGTTGGAAGTCAAGAGGGGCAGAAGGCTGGCTTGACTGAACGACGATCTCCTTCAAAACTTAGGCAAAAAAAAAAAAAATGTATTGACTGTGAAAACAAGTTCAGGCTATACAACAGGACTGTAGAGATCTTGTTAACCACTATAGGAAGAGAATTCGTATAGCCAAAGCTCAGCTGGAGTTGAAGATGGCCTGCATATTGGTGGATAACAAATTTAGGTTTAGGTATATTGACAGCAAAAGGAGATCTAAAGAAACATTGATTTGCTACTTGATGAGGCTGGTCACTTCAGAAAAATGGATGAAGATAAAGAATAAATGTTTAATACCTTCTTCAGTTCCGTCTTTAACACCAATGATCGGCCTTGGAACTCTTAGAGCTCTGGGTTGGAAGACCATATTTGACCAAGAGTGATTAGCTCCCATATACTATTGGTATGGGAGCTAATTTAGAACACTATTTGCTGCTGTATCTGAATGTACATAAGTCTATGGGACCTGATGGGATTCATGGCAGGGTAATGAAAGAGTTTACTGATGATATCTCAAGACCTAATGTAGTTACACATTAACAGTCTTGGGAATCTAGAGAAGTTCCGATTTTAGTGGAAGTTGGCAAACATTTTTCCAGTTTTCAAGAAGTACTAGGAAGGAGACCTTACTAATTATAAGATGGACAATCTCACTTTTGTATTTGGTAAAATTCTGAAAAAGATTTTTCTGGGAGTTACTGAAAAACTCTAAAAAGACCACGCAGTGATTGGTCAAAACCAACATGGGTTCATGAAGGGAAGCCTTATTAACTTAATAAGATTACTTCCCTGGTGAATGAAGGGAAGGCAGTGAACAGAGGGTTTTGGATTTTAGCGAAGGTTTTGATACTATCTCTCATAGCATCTTTATGGAAAAAGTGTCCAGCACATGCAGCTGAACTGAAAACCATCCAGCAGAACATGCACACAATATGGTAGGTGAATAAGGATGGGCTTAAAGAGTTGCAGGAACCAAGGAAACATCTAGTTGGCAGCCAGCTACTAGTGGTGTTTGCTCAGAACTCAATTTGAGAGACAGTTCCCTTCAAAGTTTTTTTAATGACCTGGACACAGGAGTTAGGTCACACTGAGTTTGCTGTAGATAATAAGTTAGGAGGAGTCATTGATCCCTCTGAGAGTAGAGAGGCCTTATAGAGCAATATTGATGGATTAGAGTGATGGGCAAACATCACTCACATGTAACTGAACAAGAACAAATACTGTATTCTACACCTGGGACAGTGTAATCCTTTGTATCTGCGTGTGTGTATAGATTAGGGGACAAGAGGCTGGAATGTAGTCCTGCAGAAAGGAATCTGAGGGGTTTGTTTGATGGGAAGTTCAAAATGAACTAACAATGTTCCCTGGCAGCCAAAAGGGCAAGAAGTATCTTGGGGTGCTTTAAGCACGGTATAGCTAACCTGCCAAAAGAAGTGTCTGTCCCACTGTGTCTTGGCGTTGGTGCTGCCTCACCTCAAGTTCTGAGTGCAGCGTTGGGCTGAGTCAGACACCAGCATCTGATGAAGGAAAGCTGAAGAACAATTAACAAATTACATAAGCATTTGTACTAAATGAGCTCGGTTTGGTGCCCACCTTCTGACATTTATCCGTGAAATTGCTTGTGAGAAAATACGAGCTGACAGACATTTTGAAATAGTTGCAAAAGAAAGTATGCGAACTAGCAGCTGTCTTTTGGAGGAATTAATATTTAAACTTAATGCCATACTGCTCTGCTTTGAGCTGTGTTTCATGGCGTATTAGTGTGCGAAGAATAGAAACATGGCTAAGAGAAAAACAGTAATTTTTTCCCCAAATCATTGTATTAATTACTCTGGCTTCTGGGAAGACAGAATTGTTAACTATCAGGCATAGAAGATCTTTTAAAAAGTCATAGAGGCAAAAGCTTAATTCTATTTTCAAAACTTTATCCAACAGTAGTTTTCATTCTCTATGGTTTGTGTTTTCTTCCCATCCCTTTTGCTTTCCACACAAGACTGCGGGCTGTCTTGCAATTCAGTATTCGTTGATATACATTTTTACCCATCAGTAACACAGATTTTAAAATCAGTGTTAACTGTCAATTTTGTTGATGATGCACAAGGCAGAATAGAGCACAGCTGGTAGTTTTACTGCTTTTTGTCAGCAGTATTGACAGCAGTAAAACCCTGAAGCAGAAACTACACAGGAAGCAGATATGTGCACTAACAAGATGTTATTTTTAGAGTTCCTTTTCTAGCTCATAGCTTTTTACTGGCAATATTTTAATTGGTCCAATGCCAACATAAGAAATATAATATTTTACAGCAGTAATCAAACAACACTTGGGAACTATCTGACCCAGTAATATAATTCCCCTTCTGTCTTACTACAAGTACACCTAAATAAATATGCTCCAGTCTTCTCCCAGTAAAAGATAGTCTGAGCTCTGGGAAGTCCATGGGTTTTATATTAAGTTCAGGCTTCTGATTATACAGCAAAAAGAAATAATGAGAGAAAGAAAACGGGAGAAGTTTACATTTTTTTCCTTCTCATATTTTAAAAACAAGTGTAGAATCAGAAATAAAGAAATACTTCTTGAACTGATTTTTTTTCCCTTATAAAATAAAACTGCAGCTTTCTCAATTTTTAACAAAAATATTAATGGGTAATACCATGAAATTTTCATTACTGGCAATAATAGTTTTTAAGAATGAATGGTGATGGTATTAGTTTCCACATACTTAGTAAGTACACAGCAAAAGTTTAAAAAGAAGCTCTTTTGTGAGTCATCAGCAAATCTAACCTGAAAATTTCAATTTTTTCCTTATGTCTGTTAAACATTTGCTCATACCTTGCTTAGCCAACATAAGAATCAAAAAATACTTTATGATCTTGTCTACAGCCCTGCTTTTCTCAATGAGAAGGATCATACAAGTCAAAACAGTGTTGCACGTTTTCACATTTCATGTGTCCTAGGATTCTTTAGTCAGCACTGCTGAGGCCACACTGGGAGTGCCGTGCCCAGTTCTGAGCTCTTCTGTACAAGAGAGTCATGGACTCTAGTAGACAGAGTCCAGTAAAGGGTCACAGAGGTGATTAAGGGCATCTCTTCCATGAGGAAAGGCTGAGAGGCATCTCAGAGAAAGGAAAGATCCTGAGGGGAACTCATGAATTTTTTAAAATACCTGAGAAGGAGGGTGCAAAGAGAATGAAACCAGGCTCATTTCAGTTGCTCCCAGTGACAGGGCAAGAGAGAATAGGCACAAACTGATATATTGAAGTTTCCCTCTGAATATCAGAAAGTGCTGCTTTATTGTGAGAGTGTCTGAGCACTGTCACAGCTTGCCCAGGGAGACTGTGGAGATATTCAAAATGACCTAGGTATGGTCCTGGGCAACTGGCCCTAAGAGACTTTATTTGAGCAGGTGGGTTGGACATAATGAAGCCCAGAGGCCTCTCCCTCTGGAGGTTCCTGCTCAACCATGTTGTGATTCCAAAGTTATAGTCAAAGTTTCCTAATATGTCCTGTTATAATTTCAGTTATTTTTTTCAAACTCCAAGCATCAAGTGAAATTTTCCCTGTGGGGATATCTGCTTCTTGATAATGAAATTATTATAATAGTAACAACAATAATAGTGACAACAACAACTTATAACTTTTTTAAAAAAGCTTAAAGAAAAATGTTCTGGTTTGCAGGCAGGGAGAGAGCAAGAGGCAAAGAAGCAGAGAGGGAGAGAAGGAAAGAAAGAAGGAAAGAGGGAGTAAAGAAGTTATAATAATATAATACTAAAAAATCTGGCAGAGAAAAACCTACTTCTGCTCAGATCTGTTCAACCACATCCCCATAGACCAAAGAGGTCGGTAGCCTGACAGAAGCCCCAAGGGTTGCATGGATGGCACAGAATGGGTTGTTGCCCTGCTTGATTTGTTAGGCACACAGATGGTGGCTGTTGAGAGAACACTCCAGAACAACTTGTACAGTACAGTAGCAAGGCAAGCCACTAATCATATATTGCTCAGTTAATCAATCATTCATCTAAGAAAGACCAGATGGCACCATTTAGAAAGAGTCAATTACATGTGTACAAAAGGGCTCATTGGTATTTCTGGCCTATTCTTGCAATCTAAAAAATAAACTTGTCTGATTTATGGATTGGCTAGATGTTCACTGTCAAATTGAATTCACTGGCATGCTTATCTCTTCAGAAAGATAATTTAAAATGAATGTATCACTAATAAATTCATTATCCATAAGCTCAGAGAAGAATGAGAGTCAATAATAAACAATGTCAAGATAAGCTAAGTAAACGCTGGGAGTCCCTGTAAGAAATTAATAAAGTGATGGTTCCAAAAGTTCTTGCAGTGGTAGCACAAGATCTGTGATGGCCTTAACTTGATGTTACTGCCAGAAAGACTGCAAGGTGGAGAGCCTTTTCTGTAGTCCATCAAAGCCCTAACAAAAAAATGAGACTATGGAATTTCATTTGTAGCCTTAGGCCTATAGAACTCTCATGAAAGCTATTCAGGCTCCCAAAACTCTGTTTTCAGACTTAGCTTATGATCAACTCAGTTACACAGAGCAGCCCATTACCTGTCTTTTCCTCATTATCATTCTGCTTCACACATTGACCACAGGTCTTGCAAACAGCAAACTTCCATAAAGTAAACCCTCCGATATAGTGTCACACTTAATGTGATGGCAAGAAATATTAGCCTTTAGTGTGACAGAGTGGTTGCCACTTCCCCATAGATTGAAATCTCTGAAATGAACAGGGATCCTATTCAACCATAAAGAGCAGGAAGCTTTAAAATTAATAATGAAATCATATTAATTCTTTTTCCTCCTCTTTATCTGGGAGAAAGAAATCAGAATTAAGTTATTCTCCAAGGATTAAAGAGGTTTCACCTTGCAGAGCAAAAGAATAATCTTAGATTTCTTCAGTAGAGGCACTGATTCTGGTCATCCCACATCTTACTATTCTATTCTATACATTAATGAAGAAGTAGTAGTGTCTTCAGCTGCAAGGTAGATCAAGCCTATGTGTTTAGATAGAAATGTCCTCAGAACTGAGGAACAGTGTATGTCACTGTAGATCCTGCCTTAATGTAATACTACCCCTAAACAAATAACGTAAAATCAGCCACAGATTGTCAGATTAAATTTAACCAGCTCCACTTTCTCATCTCTAATAACAGTACAATAACAATATTTGGTGTGTGGGGTTTTTTGTTTGTTTGTTTTTTGTTTGCTTTGCTTTGACTTGGTTTTTTGGTTTTGTTTTTTAAAGGCAGAAGGAATTAAAGTGTCATGCTTCCCCTAGGCTCAGAGACTCATGAGCTATTGTAAGCCCTATAGTCCTATCAAGTGAATACAAGTCTTTCTCTGGACTTCAATCTATAATGGCCTGAAATCTTTACAAGAAAGGTGGAAGGGGAGATTGAAACTTGAGTCATATAATGTAATCCTTCTTCAGCCCATGTAATAACAATTTCTCACAACTCTTTGCACTCATTTTGGAAAAAATTGCTTGCAAGGGAGTATATCTAAAACCTGCACCAAGGAGAACATAGGTATCATATGGTTTGTAAGTGGTTCATCTGTCACTGTATCTGCTCTTATAAGTGTTGACTCAGTATCACTGGAATCTGAATGCACTGGTATTTGGGAGCCTAGTCATTCCAGAAGACATATGAAGGCTACTAAGGTGTGCCCTTCAACTGTATATATTAAGGCTAAAAGAGAGACAGAATATGTTAATAAAATTTTTAAATCTATATATTGAAATGTATTTTCCTAATTAATTAATATTTTCCTCCAAACAGTTATCTCTAATCTGGTGACTAGAGTAGAAAAAGATGTTAACAATAACCCTGCAATGTAACTTCATCTGTCAATTTACACTTCACTCAGGTATTATTTGGTAAGTCATAAGTATATGTCTGAAAACATCTTTTTCCAGAACTTAACATTGCTGAAAAGTAATAATATCAAGGATCTTCAGAAAAAAATACAGTTTTTGAATCTATAATAATCACCATAGTAATCAGAAAAAAAAGGAGTAACTATTTTGGTATTATTTCATTAGGTTATTAGTAGTTATTTCATTAAGAACTAGTATGAACTTACAGCATTATTATTTGATTAATTATTCATCGAGCTAAAATTTGGTTTGTAAAAAAACCTAGTTTTGCAACATTTGCTATTTTATGTAGCTCATTCACCTGATCACTCCTTTTAGTGCTAATGAAACTTGTGTAGGTAAAAAAAAAAACCACATAGTATTGTTTGCACAGCTCTGAGTGTATTTTAGCTATGAACAAAAGAAAATGGAGAATAGATTTTGGAGTATTTTCCTTTCTTCTTTTTTTACACCTCATTATTCTTCTAGCTGGAAGTACCTTCAATAACAGATTTCTTCTAATTGCCTAACTGAATTTTGCAAATCACTCTCAATGAAAGCACATATTTCATTGACTCTATTCCCAGACAAACTACCAATAGTCACTGAAGCAATTGATAAATGGTATTATTTCCTATTGCCGCACCAGTTCTGCTCACTGGGATCTCCGCACCTGAAAACTTACGTGTTATGCGATAGCTCCACTCTGAGATCTATACTGACTAGAGTAGAATAAATGAGCAACCATCTGTCTGAGAGAGAAACAGATTTCTCATTGATTTTTAAACACTTGAACAGTGGCTTAACTACAGTGTTGGATTATGGCTTCTGGATTTAGAAAGACCAGTTTGTGTTGCTATAACTTCTGGCCAAGGAGGTTCTTAGGAGTTGATCTGAACTTGTTAGATTCAACAGCCACAGTTCTTCTAAATTTTTTAATAGCTTATATTGCATGATATGTATTACTTTCCCTATATGTGTTGCAGTGCAGTCACTTAAATACTTTGTTAATGGGAAAAAATAAAGGAGCTTATAATAAAAATAAGTTCAGCATAAAGTTTTATGCTGAAAAAAGATGCAATTGGCTAACATTGATATGCAATTCAGGTTTTGCCTTACTGAAATTTAGTCACAGGGCTACTTGTGTTCTCTTTCTTCTGCATAGAGATGAACAAGAGTAACAGAAGTCTTTTAGGGAGTTTATTCAACCTTGCTTAAGATGAGTGTCTCTCTTTTCCTTTAAGGATGCAAGAAATGTTATCTCCCTGTGTTTCCAGCTGTGTTAAAATTTAAAGCACATTTCAGAAGAATGCTCTGGCCATGTTGCTGCTTTTCACCCCTCCTGCTCTGTATAGGCAGGAATACAAGACTATTTTTTGAAACCATTTCAGGAATTCAGTTTAGCAATCCTGCTATAGGTGCTAAATTCTTTTTCATTTCACACTTTTCTATCTTTTTCCCTCTCTCCTCTTCCCCCACGTTCATCTGCCCAACACAATTCTAAGATCAATTCAATTCATGACATGCACTTTGGTACAGGCGTGAAATGTATTGTATTTCTGTCTTGTACCACTTCTTGTACTATATCTGAGTATACAAACTGGAAAGCCTGGCAAACCAGCAGGCTGGATTAACCATCTGGGAGATGTAAGTGTGTCACGTAAGGCAAGATTTGGACAGACTGAATTTTACTCTCTAAGAAAGCTCATGAAGACATACATACATTTGCCATCAGAAGCTACATGCGAAAGATGCAGTGCATCATTCTGTTTCTTTATACAGCTATTAATTACTGTCCCTTCCGTGTCAAATAAGAGACAACCTATTTACTTCACATTTACACAGTCCTTCTTTGGCTCCAAAGTACTAGGTTAATGAACTCTAGCCATCATACTGTAACTCCTAAGAGCCTTTTCAAGACACACCTTCCTATCTCTCTTTTCATCTTCTTCACATAATATGAAGACCAGTTCAATTCATGACAAACTTTTATAAGGGGGCAGGCACTGATCTCTTCTCTGTGGTGACCAGTGACAGGACCTGAGGGAATGGCCTGAAGCTGTGTTAGAGGAGGTTTAGGTTGGATATTAGAAAAAGGTTCTTCAGAGGATGTTTGGTCACTGGAACAGTCTCCCCAGGGAAGTGGTCACAGCCCCAAGCGTGACAGAGTTCAAGAAGCATTTGGACAATGCTCTCAGGCACATGGTGTGACTCTTGGGGATGGTCCTGTGCAGGACCAGTAGTTGGACTTGCTGATCCTTGTGGGCCCCTTCCAGCTCAGCATATTCTGTGATTCTATGTTTCTGTGATGTGTCACTGCAAGGAGTTCATGTGGAAGACCACCTCAGCAACTGTGCTGAAGGGTGGTTCTGCCTGGGTCTGGTGGGGGGAGGCCATAGCCCACCTACTGTGAAATAGGTCTGAAGGTATTCATCCCTTCTAATGGGGCATAACTGGCTCAACTACACTAATGTGAGAGGCAGCTGTCATATCTTAGAAAGTGTCATAAACTATCAAAGACCCCCAAAGCACCCTTAGACTCATTTCTGAGGCCTTCCGTCAGAGGACTGCACGTGATCCACAGTGTTGCAAAACACAGTATAAAATTCCCCCCAGAGGTGAAGTGCTTGGACATTGCCAGGTATACCTGAATGTATATTAAGCCATTGAACTCTATGTTTTGAGGGACCTTCATCAGTAAGAAAACCAGAAGAGGACCAACAGAACACTGTCTGGATTCACCAGTGGTGATATCTACTTAATGTTTTTCTCTCTCACTCTCTTTCTCTCCTTGCTGCCTCTTTTCCTGTTTCTTTCTATCTCTCTCTGTATCATTTTTACTCTTCAATAAAATCTCTACTATTGACTTCAGCATATGGTCTCATTTGCACCTTACTTCAGGCAGAGGCATCTCTAATAATCAGATCTTAACAGATGTTTCATCAGTATTTGACAGAACTGTTAAACATCAGACATACTCTTCATGTGAAGATGCTTCACTCTAAGCTGAATTAAGAATGGATTTAATAATTTAAATAATTTATTATATTTAATAATTTTTAATGGATTTAATAAATTTAACATTTTGGTGTTAAATTTATTGTATATTTCAACTAATGCATATCCAGAAGGACATGAACACTGTTCCTCCTGCAGTGGATAATAACAGAAGACACATTTGCCTGTTCAGTGCTGGTAGACAATATATGATTCTTGCTTAAAGGCTGCGTAGGTGAGGAGGAAAGCACCATTAATACTAAAATAATTTGTATTTTCTTTTCACTAGCTATTAAGTAGTGGGATTTTTTTTTTCAGCTTTTGTGTAGGCAGTCACCATATTCATATAGATCATGTGAAGTTTTAATGTAAAGTTTTTGGAAGGGGCGTTATAAATCTCTGCTTTTCAAGTCCCATTTTGGTAAGTATATTGTAAGGAGACAGAACTTTGATTTCTTTAATGTCACGCATAAAGAAATATTTAAAATGAGTGTGATCTTACCCAAAATTACTTTAATAAAGAATACTATTGAAATTCTAATTCATTTGAGATTTAATCAAATGACACTCATTATATAGTTATACATTATATAGAAGCCAAAGTCTTGACATTATCTTTGGTTTTTTTCAGACTTTAAGAATTGGTTTAAAAATAATTCCCAAACTGCAAGAATTGGGATGTTTACTTCTACATTATGTTTTTCCTAAACAGCTACATTAATTGAAAAATTATTTGTTTTTTTTTTCAATTAGAGAGTTGCCTACTAGCATTACCTAAAAAATCATAGATGTGAAAACTTGTTACATGATAGTCAATCCATCATTAAATCGTAGCTGTCCCTCAAGATATCCAACTTTGACTTATGTTCCTGGTTCAAGAAATATATATACCTAAGGGTGCCTTTCTAACTACTGAATTAATCTGTAACCATAGAAACAGCCAGACTGACCGCTAACTGAGATATTCATCCTGACAGCAAGCTCACCAATTCTGCAGAGGTCTGGCTGTCTGAGGTTCAGCATTTCAGGTCCACGGGAAATGTGTCTGACTCTCAATGTTTCTAAGTACAAGGGGAAAAAAGATCATCATGCATCACCATGCATTCTCATGCAACACACTCTTCCTATCACTGAATTAAATACGGTTTCCGCCTTTTCATTTTCCTCAATTGTTCATAAGGTACAACAATGCAAGTTTTGACTATAAGAACATGAGTTATATTTAGGACTACTTAAGATTGGACTCAAAACTGAAAGTGAGTATTTAGTTAATGAGTTTCTATGAAATAAAACATGTTTCTCTTCACATTCTACCAAGTTCCTGCTGACAACTTTTTAAGGTCATATGTTTAAAATCTAGAATAAGAACCAATCTGTGCTGTCCCTTTTAAATGAGATTTGGGGCTTGATGGTTAGAAAATGCTGAATTTTAGGGGATCAAAGCTCTACACTGATGATGCCGTTATTCAGATTTCTTACTTTTTTAAAAAAACTCTAATATTAAGGGGTTTTCTTTTGGTTAGTATGGAACTTTTTGTTTGGTTGGGTCTTTTTTTTTTAAGTCAGAACAGTCCATCTATTTAAGGGACACTATAAGGATTCATCTGTTGGTTGGTTTGCTTCTTTTGATTAATGAAGGTGCTTAAGTTTTAGAGGTGTACTGGTTTTTGGATGCACACTCGTTGCTGTTACCTAAGTCTTCCAGATAGAGAATATGAGTATATTTTTATTTTAGATTGATTTTCAGAATAAGTCACTTTTAAAAGTTCCAACACTTAGTGAGAGTTAAGCAGTCTGGATCGCTACCCAAGTTTATAAAATTATCTTCAAACTTCTATTCAACTCAGAAACTCAAAGAGTGCAAAAATTAGGGAAAAAAAACAAACAGCAATTTAAGAAGCATTTGTGTTTCTGGCTTCATACTGGGCTATCAAAAAAGGACTACAGCTTGTCGTGTGGTTTTACCCAGGATGTTTTATTTTTACAGGAAGATAAAAGTCATGCACTCGATTAAGAAGGAAAAATGAAGAGTTCATTTAAACGTGAAGAAAAGCTTAGCCATTTCATGTAGCTGCCAAAAAGACATAAGATCATAAGGAACTGGACCTCTGAAGCACGGACTTCTGTATGTGGATATGCGTGTGACTGTGCCCATAGATGTATACAAAATTGTCTTAGAGTTAGAAGTTTTTACAAAACTTGTTTGCTCAACAGGAAGGATCAATAGGGCTCAATTCAAGTATCCTATGCTACCTGTAGATGGGGGAAGTTAACAGCTAGTTCTTCCCTGTGTGTGTGTGTTTTTGAAGGCAGGTAATGGGTACCTCTATAAATTCTGTTGTTTTGGGGAGGGAGGAAAAATGCGGTACAGGAAAATGGTTGTATTTCAAAAAGAAGTCTCCATAAATAATTGAACCAAAAGGCCTCAGTGCACCTGTTACCTGACCATACTTTGATAATTTACGCTTAACTTTGCCAAAATTTCTCAGCAGGTCTGAAATATTCTGTATTTAATTTCTGCTGATTAGCAGCATTTCAGAACTAGGCATACTATTGTATGTCCATAGATGCAATATGTATTATTTGCACTTTGCACCTTTTTTTTACTTGTGCTCATGAGTATTTCAAAGTAGCTAATCTGTAGTTCCAATAAATAAATTAAAAAAATATACAAAATTATTCTTGTATAACCTGAGGTCAAAGTGACACAATTTCTGCCTGAGCTCTTGTTCATTTAATAATTTATTCATTTAATTTATTCAGTGATATGTATATATATTATCCCATAATATGCATCAGTGAACAGCAAACATACTCACATAATCACAGAATATTCATTGCCATGTTTTTCTCTCCTTGTTCACAAGGTAGTCCTGGTCTTTAACTTTAAACAACAGTTTTGTTTTGGTTTTGTTCAGTTTGGTTTGATTTTATCATAGAATTTTGTTACCATACTAGTGTATCTTAGTTACTAACTTTTATTCAGTGCACGTTTTCCCCTTTTTATGGATATGAAATTGCAGGAATGGAAAGCCACAGGATAGCAGTCTTCATTTTTCCATAGATTTTCTATCAAGAAAGAAGGAATATAGATTGTCCTTCTGTATCTTGGACATCACTTGAAGAATGGAATACTCATTAACAATCTACAGCATCATCCACAAAATCTGTAATTCATATAGAGGCCAGTTTATAAGAACATAATTCCGTGACTTTAACTATGAAAATTCCTCATCTATTCTTGCGTGGATTTCTTCCAGTCTTTGAAAATAATTAATTGGAGATTCTATATGGAACAATAGCTCTTGCTATAAAATAATCCTCCTACTTTTCCTCCTGGAAAAAATAACATTCATGAATTTGCTTGAAGTTGCTAGAACTTTTCTCCACTACTCTGGATACCATCTTTGTTACATATGTGCAGCTCTGTCATCCTCTTTTGCCTGTGACTACGTGCTTAAAGGCTATGCAGGTTATGAAGCTTTTTTCTCATTCAAGCTCTTGACTTTACAATATTAATAAAGTATTTTGACAGAAATACTTCTTTCTTTGGTAGATCTTGAAAAAACAAAATCAGAAACAAACATAACATCATGTGATTTTTCAGTAGTGTCACCACATTTAAGGCTGTCACTACTTGATCTGATGGTATAAATAATTGTCTTTTTGTGAGTAAACTGTAGAAATTGAAGAAGCTGCTGTCCCTACAGATTAGATCCTCCTACCTGCCAGGGTTCATGTGTCTGAGGCTAAGTTGTATGAATCTGTTGTTGTGATAAAATTTGAATTAATATCAATGCCAAATCAATCATAGTACTTTTATCTATTTTAATTGTAGTTTCAGCTACTTGTGCAGAGAAGCAGACATATAAAGGCTTCAGTCATGGGGCAGTAACAAATGACCATGGAACAGTAATACTTCCTGTAAACCTTTCAAAATTATCACAGATATGTGTCCTAGCTTTGTGAATAAAAGAGATGAATGACAAGATCTGGTTCAGAATGAGTTTTGTGGACTATGCTTACAAAGTTTTTTGCAGTAAGTTACGTTAGTTCTGTCTGTGCTTCAGGCCAGAGGTCAGCCACACAGAATGCAGACTCTGTACGTACTCTTCCCCAACACTGCTTCTAGGTCAGGCACATTGCCATACAGCTAAATGTTTTCCAAGTGTTTCAGAGTATCAACAGATTGATCTCAGAGTAAGATTCAGTTGCACCTGTCTGCAAAAACATGCATCTACCCATAGGTACCTGTCCTCTCGTGTTCACTCCCTGCTACTCAGGCTTCCTGCCATTACATTGGTATAAACCCTGCGTGTTTCCTCCAGCTCTTTCTCTAGCTTGCTTCTCTCTGTATATGCTGGTCACTGTGCCAATCATAGCTGTTATCAAATTGTCTTTTATTACATCTACAACTTAATTGATGCTGGACTAATGCAGGAAGAGGTCTTTTCTGAACTACTTCTCCTCCAGCTCTATGTTATTTTACCATGACTTCAGGTCTTCATCCATGTCCGATTTGTCCCCTTTTCCATTTAAGAATTGAGGAGAGTAAAAGACGCTCTGATTTCAGAGACGCTTGAAGATACTGTTCTCAAAATCTAGTAGATCTCTTTGCTCTTGTGGTAGCTGATACTATTCTAAGGTCTTTAAATTCAGGTGGGGTTTTATAAATTAAAAAAAGGGTTTTCTTTAGTCTATTTCATGGCACAAGGATGATAAAACTATTTAGAAACCTCTACATTAATATTTTGTAAATATGGCAGACATAACTGGTTTCATTCAACTTTGCTTTTTCCTTAGTATGCTTGAGTCATCTATGTTGAGAGGCGCTGAATTCCCTTGAAGCATAAATTTTTCACAGTTTTAAATGATCAATGTTCAAAAAACTTAAACTGTGAAAAACTGAACAAAAGTGTTTAACATAGAAATATGCAATAAATTACATTTTTTGCTATTATTGCTGACCATTTCTTCATCATTTTATTTGTTCAAATAATCTCTTCGCTTTAAGTAAAAAACTACTAAAGTTATCACAGAATGAGAAACTTACATTTGATGCATATTTTCATATATGCACATATACATGCATATACAAAACCATCAATGTTCATAGAGGAAAAAAATATATTCCAACTTCTTATATAAAACTATGGACCAGTACAAGTTCACATATTATTGAGAATTCATGCCTTTTCTAAGACGTATTACCCTAAACTTTGAACTATCAAGATTTCATTGATCAAGTGTAGTGGGTTGACTCTGGCCTGATACCACGTACCCACAAAAGCCACTCTCTCACACTGCCTCTGCAACTGGACAGAGGAGAGAATAAAAATCAGCTAGGGATTCATGTCTTGAGGTCACATCTGGGAGAGGTCAGTCACTGATTACCTTCACAGGCAAAACAGACTCAAAGTGGGGATAGTACTTTAATTATTAGGAACAGGATAAGAACCAAAGAGTGAGAAATAAAACAATCTTGAAAACACCTTCCCCCCTCACTCCTCCTTCCTTCTATGTTCTCCCTCCTTCCCCACAGTGGTCCAGGGGAACGGGGAAGGGGGGTTGCAGTCAGTTGTTGTTTCTACTGCTGCTCAGGGAAAGGAATACTTCCCCTGCTCCTGTGAGGTCCTTCCCATGGGAGACAGTCCTTGATGGACCTCTCTAGCGTGAGTCCATCCCTCAGGCAACAGTTCTTCCCAAACTGCTGTCCCATGGGTCACTCCTCCATGGGGTGCAGTCCTTCACCAACTAGCTGTAACAATGTGGGTACCCCACAGGGGCCACAAGTCTTACCTGGGAAAAACCTGCTCCAGCCTGGGCTTCCCTCTCCATGGGCTGCAGCAGAACCCTGCTTCATCTTGGGCATCCCACAGGGTCACAGCCTCCTTTGGCTATCCACCTGCTCCAGCATGGGCTCCTCCATGGGCTGCAGGTGGGTCTCTGCACCCCGATGGTCCTCCATGGGCTGCAGGGGCACAGCTGCTCCACCATGGTCTGCACCACGGGCTGCAGGGCCTCAGCTCTGGTGCCTGGAGCACCTCCTGCCCCTCCTTCTGCACTGACCTTGTTGTCTACCTTGTTGTTCTCATGTTCTCAATCTCCTCTTCCGTGGTTGGAATTCTTTCTCCACCACAACTTTCTGTTCTTAAATATGTTATCACAGAGGCGTTACTATTACTTCTGATTGGCTTGGCCTTGGCCAGTGGCAGGAAGTCCATCCTGGATCTGGCATTGGCTCTGCTGGACAGGGGAAGCTTCTAGCAGCTTCTAACAGAAGCCACCCCTGTAGTCCCCTCTGCCTCGTTACCAAAACCCAGCCACAGAAACCCACTACATCAGGTAAATGAAGAAAGTACATGTTAGATGTATTAGTTTTCACCCTCCTCTCTCCCCAGAATGCGAGTGATCTCATTTGGAAAGTTTGATCATTCTTGTTCATATCTAATAAGATTCCCTAAGTCTCTTTGGGTAAGAGCAACAGAGAATGATAAAACGAGTTTTTTTAACACAACTCTTTTTAATTCAAAATAATTTTTCTTTAAGTAGAAATTGCTTAACTTCTCCTATTTGCATCATTCTGAATAGATTTTCCTTGTGTTTCTACCGTAATTTTCATGGAGGTCAATGGCAAAAGTATGCAAATACCAGAAAACAGTGTTATTACCTCATCAAGAGTGGAAGCCTGAACTTTATTTCAGTGACTTTTATGTGTGATTAAAGTTCAACTTTCCCAACAGGATAATAGTATGTTTAATTAAAAATGAAGTTCATAATAGGTATATACAACCCACTAAATCAAATGAAAACATCCCTGTCTTGTAGCCTTACCTTCCAAAATTACTGATAAAGCATGAAAAGGAATTTTGAACTCTAACCTTTTGCTTCTTCAAACCAAGCAATTTGTTACTTGTTCACCTAAGGAAGATTGGTTTCAGGCTTAAAAAGACAAAATATGTATTATGCAAATAATACTTTACAAGTCTTGCTGTTGTTGTGCTTTTTTTTTCCACCAAGTGATCAAAGAAAGCTAAAAAGGTGATCCATGGCCCACCATCAAAGTAATTAGTATTAAATTAAATTAGTATTAAATTAATCAATATTCACTGATTTATGTGTACACTGATATTCACAGCTGTTGTGGGTTAACCCCTGTAGGCAGCTAAGCATCACCCAGTCATTCACTCACTCCCCCCAGAAGAATGGGGAAGAGAATCAGAAGAGCAAAAGCACAAAATTACCCACGAGGCAATATTAAGACAGTTTAAGTAAGGAAGAGGATCTGCACCTACAAGCAAGACAAAAAAAGGAGGTAATTCACAAGTTCCCATTGTCAAACAGCTGTTTAGACATTTCCAGAAAAGCGCAGCTTCATCATGCTAACAAGCTGCTTGGGGAGGTAGATGCTGTAGCCACAAACAACACCTTCCTTCTACATTCTGCTGTATCCATGTATCCTCTGGGCCAAAGTAATGCTTATAAATGTATTATAGACATAAGCAGATTCCAAACAACTTCACTGATCTATGAAGGATACACAGTTGTTTAGTTTTGCTTCAGCCTAGTTCACTGCAGGAGAAGCTGAACGACATGTAGGGTAAATGGGAAATACTGCTGTTCCCCTGACACGGAGTGACTTGTGGAACTGTGGGAGCTGCAGTGCATATCTTAGCTCTGAGATCTCAGGCCCTCCAAAAAACCAAGACAAAATTAGGGGGCAATTTTAGAACTAAGACAGGAATATATTTGCATGGTACAAACTCCTAAATCTGCTACATTTGAGACTGTCTTACATCTGACATCTTAAAAAATCTTTTCATATCTATATCTGACATGTTCTAACATGAATACCTGCTTTGAATGTTTTATGGTATTTTCTGCTTCCATGGTCTCTCAGGTAATGTACTTGGTGTCAACTATAGTTTTAAATCTAAACAATAATGATAAATATTGCACATTTCTAGTCTGCAAAACAGTAAATGTCAGCTGCACTCAGAATGTAACTCAAGACAATTAACTGGAAGACAAAAAATTGCTTTTTCTTTCCCCTGCTGCCAGAGCTGTAAAGTCTTTGCCAAATTGCCTTTATAAGAATTTAACTTCCCTACTGATTAGTTTGACTCACATTAACTTAAAAAATATCTCAACTACAACTTCCTAGGCTATAAAAATATTCCTTTTCCTAGCAAGAAGGCTTTGTGGTTGTTATTTTATTGTAGTTCAAATCTTTTAAAAATAAATAAAGAAATCTTTCTGAAATCCCAATAAAAAGAATATTTCTACATGATTATCTTCTCATCAAAATCTCCCTGTGGTATGTTAAGGTAGTTTTTAAGAGCAAAAACTCCAAAAACTGTTATAGCTACAAAACTTACACTTAAAAAGGAAGAAAATATTCCACTTTAGATTCGGAATTCAAACTACATTTTCTATTTCTATTTTACATCTTCTACTTTAAAACTAAATTAATCTCTTTTGACTATATAGAAGAATATAAAAGCTGTTTCCCAGCTGATCGTCTTCCTCTGGAATAACCAGAGGAAAACCAGTGGAGAAAATTCAAACCATAACCTCCGATAAAGGAATACAGGACTGAGTTAGATGACGTGACGATTAATAAATGATTCGACTTTGTAATTCAAAAGAGGTAGCAGAAGCACAGATATACAGAAATTACAGTTTTAGACTGATATGCTAAAAATTTTGGAAAATTGAGGCGGGAGATCAGCTAAAAGAAGTGGGCTAATTAGTTTGGACTGTAGGCTTGGAGGTGAACTGGTGGCCTTGGCTGGAACTACACAGCCAAGCAGAAGGCAGGGGAAGGAAAAAGGACTCAATTGGTCGGGGAAACAGTGGAGAACTGATAAGGTCAATGGTTAGTTCAGGAATGCACCATATAATATCTTTTTAAACTGATATGCTAGACTGGGCAATCTGTGCTGAAAACAATGTGGTATTAGCATTTTTTTAGGATTATTTTTTTCTTTTAGAAGTAATTACAGTAATAGATTCAAGAGCTTCTCTGTCTTCTTAAGAGACAATACAGTTGTTTTGTAATGTCATGTTTCTACATGTTTCTACAACACATTTTACTGCCCTTTAAACATATTTTGACTTGTTTTCATTATCCTGCATTTAATACTTATCAAACCTGACTTATAAATAGCAGTGTACTTCATCACCAGCAAAGTTTGCATTAATAGAAAACTTATGACTCTAAAATGATAATTACCACAATCTAATGAATCACATAAATCATTTATAATGAAGGGAAATAAACAACGGCTCAGAAATGAACACATTAATAACTTGGGGTGCTTTTTTTTTCCCCAAGAGCAATGAGTAGTTTAATTTATATAGTGTGTCCATAGACAGTATAACTGGAATTCTATCAGTGAAATAATTAGTAGTTAATCTAAAGGGATAAACATATCTAGCAGAGTCTAAATTGAAAAATTGCTATTAGAATGATCATTAAACTATGAACATTACTACAAAATTATAGTAATGGCCAATATGGCTATAAAGAAAATGCAATATCTTGAAGAGATCATTTACCAAACATAAAATCTCTCAGTCTCTCATCAAACCCACTCCCCACTACTTTTTTTTAAAAAAGAAGTTCCTAGGTGGGAAATGGAACTATTTAAACAAAAATTTGCTTGTTTATAAGAGAGAAATTAAAACAGTTACTGGGATTCTCTTTGCCTAAATTTTTCTTTCAGGTACGTTGGATGAGTATGATCTGGATATGACTCCGGCTATTGGAGGCTTTGGCTCAGGACTATTGTGTGGCATAACAATGGAGCAGCATCCATCTTCCTCAGTGAGATAAAGAGATGGAAAGCAAAGACCTACAACTACAGTAGTGGTATTGAACAGTTGGTGGATTGAATTTCAAATATTTTTTTAATGTGTGTAGAGAAACTAGTTTTGACGTATATGAAATGGTAACTGGATTTCCAAACCACTTATGAATACTGAGAAGGAAACAATAGTAGTAGACCATTTTAAACCTGAGTATATCAGAAGATTCTAATATACTGTACTAGAATTTCTAAACCAAGAATAGTATAAGATTGCTATATTATGTGTAATAATTTAGAATATTAATTTATACTGAGAAAATCATTGTATATTTAGAACACTAAAAAGATCTATCTTCTGATTCACTCTTGGGTTTTAATATTTATGAATATTCATTATTAGAATTTTTTTATTTTAGCTATAAATGTTATCAACTTTATTATTTTGTCTTATCAGTTATTAAAAGATCAGATTTGTTGAAATACTGCATGTTACCATTTACTTAAAATCATAAACAGACTACTCATATTCCACTTCAAACTAGATGGATGATCATAATGTGTAACTAACTTGATTTGTTAGAAAAAAACCACTCAGATATGTTATATATATATGTATAATAGATATTACATATATTATATACATATATATAAATATAATTTGCATATGCAAACATATATAAACTTACAAATATATATGTTCCTCATGATTGGTGATATGTCACGGAAGCTTTTTTTCACTGAGTGAAATCACAGTTAGCCAGTTTAAGAAATTTCAGGTGTCCTGGGGAGCATGAGCAAGTGCACCAGTGCTACTCTGACCTTTCTGTCACTTCAGTCAAGACTGCAGTGGATAAGCTAAGAAAATGTAGGCAACACTCAGAAACCTGTAAAGAGTGGAGATCTGGAGTGACTGAGGAAATCCCATAGAAATGTGTTACACTGTCACTAGTCCAGCTGAAAGAAAGTCGATTCTGTGAGTTCACACTGTAGTAAAGAACACCTTATTGTCTCTGCTTCCCAGCTCCTGACACCCAGCCACCACCTGCCAGCCTTCTCTCTTGTTCAATCAAAGTTTTTACTGGGTAAAGGATGTTATTGGCACTTTATTTTGCTTTTTCCTCGCCCATCCAGCCGTTTTGTCAGAAAAAACATATTCTTAGTTATTTAAAGATAAGTGATCAGGTTGTTTAAAGACAAAGTATTGAATGGTATTTCTTTTTGCCTGTTTCTTTGAAAGCATTTAAAAGCTGGGTTCATGGTGTTAATATAAAAATATAAAATAGAGGGTGCTTTTCTTTTTCCCTCCAGCACTGGAGGAAACTCCTTTATAATGAACAGGAGTACAGAAATGTAGAATAAAGACCTAGAATAAAAGTCTCAGCTTGCAGGGTAAATGAGACTCTATGTTTCAGCACCCACCAAGTGTCAACTGATAAATTAAAATTGGCAGAGGACAATGATTGGCAACATTTCCAAACAATTCACAGAAGACAGTGGGGCATATAATTTGTCTGTAAAATTCTTGTGACTGTCAGAAATCGTTCAGGTTTGTACCTGGTAACTCATGGAAAACATTATGCTTTTTCTGTTCAGTAAGATGATATAAATTTGTAACTCTACACTCACCAGCATTAAAAGTAATTATGATCTTTGAATTGTATGCAAGTTATTTTTGATATCAAGTAGCCTAATGAAAGCTGATTGTCATTTCTAATAGACAGTATTTCTGATCATAAATGCAAGCATGCTAGTGAAAATTTAATTATAATAAATACACATCATGGATTCAGTTATATTACTATAAAAATTTTCAAAATTAAATGAGTTATTCAACAGATCTCAAAATGGCTTAACTGTGTTCAAAAGACTTTCTGTGAAGCTTCCAAAGGCACAGCTTATTTTCACCCTCATAAGTAAGTTGTATTTTATATTACTATTACCTCTACAGTTCATTCTAAAGGTCTATCCTTATTTCTGTTTTTTGGATAACTTATTTTTTTACTTTTTTAAACAATTAATGTTGTATCATAATGATGAGACCTGATCCAAGATCACTCTATTTTTATTTTCTTTTAATTCATTCTCATCATTCAGATTAGTGATCATGATTCAGTCACATTTTTCTTCTGAAGTTATGAAGTTCTGTTACACCATCCAGTAGATGAAATGTCCTAAAAAGAAATTCTTTCCTTAATTTATAACACGCCATTAAAAAACTATATAAATCGTTTGGTATACCAAAAAGCTTGGCGTCTTGATGCAGCCATGGAGCTGCCATGTTACTATAGATACATCTTCATTGTTACATTAATCACTTTTAAAAGTTTCTGTGCTTTAGAGAACACACACTAGTTTTGTACTTTATGCTGTGGGAAGAGACAATGTCACAAAATAAACTATTCATAGGAATAGGAGATGTGATGTTAGCTTATTTTTGCACTTTTGATACCTTTAGAAATTACAGATATCTCACAGGTTCAGTTATGTGAGGACCAGATGGCTCTGCTTTGGGATTGTAAGAAATACAATTCCATGACAGCATTCAGCAGATGCCTCAGCAGCAGCTCCATCTGACCAGGCAGGTTTGCTCTTCCACTTCATACCTGGCGAAAGCCAGGAATGATGTAAGACAAGGGAATAAGCCACAAACACTACAGTTACTGAGCACATAGAAAATTATTTAAAGGCTTAAACAAATAAACAAATAAAATCCAAACATCAAATCCATGGTACTTGTGATTTTCTCTTGTTTGTGAGGAAAGGATAGAAAAATGGCATAGGGAAAGAAACAATTAGATTTTCCTTCTTAATAAGAGAGAAAAAAAATCCTTTGTTTTGATGCAGGTACTTATTTCCTTATCCACTACAGTCACTGAATTTGATAACTGCAACTGTTGCTTTAATGAAAAGTGTATTGTTTCTGTCCAAATAATGTTCTGACTAGATCTCCAGAAGCCCAAAATCAACATAAGTCTGTTGAGCCAAGTAGCCTTTTTGAGTTTTAAACTATTTGGGGATCATGTGACACCACTTATATTTAATTTCTGATTTTTTTATATATACATGTATAATCAGTGAAAAAAAAAGACTACACTTTTATTTCTGTGGCTGACATTCTAATAGCAATTAATTTCTAAATAACATGATGCTGGAATACTGTAGAAGCATTAAAGGAAATAAAACCAAACCAACTAACCAACCAAAAAATACTAACCAACCAATCAAAAAAAAAAACAACATACCAAACCAAACCAAGAAAACCACAAACACCAAAAGGGTGTCTTTGACAGTAAACAAGACTAAAACCCAAGGGTTTGGTTTTAGTCACAATCTTCTTATGTATTCTCTTTTTAACTCTTAGCAAATTTTTCCCTTCCTCACCATTTCAGTTTCCTTTACTGCTGGATATTTAACAGATAGGATAAGGGCAAAATTAAGTTCAGTAGGATCTACATCTGCTTCTCCCCTTCCAAATCCATCTATGTCTCATGAAAGCCTTGGACACTCACTAAACTCCTGTTGCTCTATGCTTTGTATCATGATTTTCACAGAAAGACAACAGAAGAATATCTTTCAAAGGAAACTCACAAAATATGGGTCTAAATGAGCAGAGCATCTGCGGCTTTGAGATGGTCTAGATGCAGGTGAAAATGCTCTGAGAATGTTGTTTGAAAATATGGAAGGGAGAATATTTCAAATATGCCCTATGTATTCAAAATGCACGTTCGTTTTGCTAACTTAGAGTATAATATTGTTTTTCCTATTCTCCACGCAGAAGTAGCATCACAAAGTACCTCTGTTGCAAACTATATTTTGTTGACAATCCTCCTAAAAAACCTATTGGTTAAAGAATCATGGGTAATAAACTATTTTCTTTCTCTTTTTTTTGGCCCTTCTAGAATAGTCTTGAAATTTTGTTTTGCAATATCTCTATAAATGATGCAATTTCCTCTTGCTGTCTTTGAACTTTGTAAAAGTTTGACATCATTTGTTAGCAATGAACTCTTATTTGCACTTTTTTTTTTTTAAGAAAAATTAAATCATTCTTGAATTTTGGATTTTATTGCTAAATTGCCTTATGAAGAGGGATCATTCCAGTCAGACTGGTTTCAGACTCCTAAACCATATGTTGTTTGTGGTATTACACACACAGGATTTGATCTTCATCTCTCATGCATAGGCACGTATGACATCAGCATGATTAGTACTTAAATTTGAAGTAATAACCCATCCTGACAGTTTAAATCAGTAGATTAGGAAGTTCTTAGACACTTTGATTGAAATGTTTGAACCATGTGTGTAAATCCAGAGAAAAAATGACTCTCTGAATAGATGACACTCTTACCAAATATATTTATAAACAATATCTTACATAGAATTGATTGTTATTCATATTCATAGTGTATTTGATATTTAATAGTCACAAGCTCCCGTAATTTATATATATGCATTATGATACAATTATCATCTTCTGATTTTATCTGTTTAAAGAATCCCATAGACCTCAGTGAACTTTTGAGCCATATACAAATAGTAAGGCTGGGGATGAAAAATGTGATACAAGATTGTAAGTAACAAAACTATGTATGCATGAAAAACATTAAGACAACAATCTTTATAACGTATTTTCAAGGCCTGTGGAATAAAATTTGCATGGACATAGGTCAAGCATCATAGATTTGCTTACACTCACTGTGTGAATTTGGGCTTTTCACTTTTCTGGTAGATAGATTACTGTCCCTGTCTTTAGATCACTTTTTGGTTGCTGTGATCCCTTCCTTTCCTTCCTTCCTTCCTTCCTTCCTTCCTACCCCTTCTCCTCTTTCTCTCTTTTCCTTCTTTCTTTTTTTCTCCCACTGTCGCTGGCCAACAGAAAATGAGATGAGGAGTTGTCTAATTTTCTACATTACCACTGTCCCTCAAAGTAGAAGTCTGGAAAAACCCTAAAAGAAAATTGCAAATTTTGGGTAATTTGAAAAAATTGAGCATGCTTGGTAGGGGAAGAAAAGAAACAATCAAGGCAGTAGTATATTTATGAAAATTTGTGTTCTAACATTCACCAGAGAAGTTATGATAAAGAGATGCTTGTTCAATAGTTCTTCCTATTTTTTTCTGTCAGCAAAACTGAGGCAAAAATAAGCACATAAAGAAATCAACGTTTATTTAGCCCTGTGTTCCCTTAAGGAGTATAAGACTGGAAGGCAGATAAACAGTGAAATAGGACAAGATCATATCTCAAATTATCTCTTGCCTTTCAAACAATGTTTCTCCTTATTTGCTCACTTTTATAACCAATTTTATCTTTGTTATTATCCTTGTCTTCTCATATTTCATATGGACTAGGAAAATCACCAGTGAATTAATAAAAGCAAAGGAAAAATTTCCAAGCAGAAAACAGTCACGCAATTTAAATCCTAAGGCAATGGGTTGCAGAATCGCTGATAATCATAGATTTTGTTGGAACAATTTATTCTACATAAGCTCCCAAAAGAAGTATCCGAACTATCTCTCAGGTTTGTGCGTAATATTGAGAATATATTAGAGACTTAATGCACTCTTTTCAATAATAGAAAGCTTCTGATCAATCTAATTAAATTTTCTCCCCTGTGCAGGGGATCCCTATAGCATATAAAGAGCAATTTAGGCATCACTGGATTTTGATCCAATCTTTGCAAAATTTTTGCATTACTATACAGTGCTTCTGTACAACTGAAATCATCTATAGGAGGAGAGGCAAGGGTATAAGGAAGCATGACTTCAACACACACAGCTCTTCAAGGGCAGGCAGTGTGGGGTGACAAGGATGTCAGAGAGCTGCTGTGAAAGGTGGAGTTGCCTGTACCTTGTGGATGTACCAAGGACCAGAAGTAGACGCGGCAGCTGAGACACTGAAACATGGTGGAACAGCAATAAGAGAGGTGCGCTGGAGTTATATTGGCTTCCCCAACATTCAGGGTTATGTGACTTCCATTTTAATAAATTGAAGTTGAAATTAAACAAGAAGAAATAAGCTAATTATGATAGCTAGTACTAACTAATCACATGTTTAAGGTATGTGTCACTTATTTCAGTAGTTCTATTCTGGCACAGGATGGCTTAGAAGCAGCCAAAAAGGACTAGATTAAACTTTGTTGGCTGCCAGGCTATTTTACCAGTCTTAAGTAATCGATATATTGACTGCATGTGCAAATACTTCGTGAATATTAAGTAACTTGGTTTCTTAGCAAATATCTTTTCAGACCGGACTTTCTTTCTTTCACTAGGACTTTCTGTATTTCATTATGTTTTTAGGATATGATTTGGACAGATCTTTACAATAAACTCAAGTCCCATGTTGCTTACAAAATACTGAGTTCTGTCTTACTAGACGTTTTAAAAACTACATCACCACATCAGAGCTTTCCATTAAGATTCCCCAAGATGCAAATTTTTATTTTTTTTCAAATGCAATCCTGATGGAAAAAAATAATCTGTAAAGGGGGCAAAGGGGTTTTTGTCTTAACTTCAAGGCGAGGAATGGCAGAATTTTGAAGTCTGATTAAGAGCTCTTTGCGATTCAGCCAGGAGCACTCAGTCATTTTAGTAACATTCACCTGGTTGTAATTTGTAGCTGATTGCCAACTTTTGATTGGACTAGATAGTCTCCAGAGGTGCCTTCCAACCCTAACAATTCTGTGATACTGTGATTTTGTGACCTTTGGGTGTAAATGCTGTGAGATGTCATTAAACCACAGGTATCACTTGCCTTTTTGCCAGATAATGCCACAAAAGTAATACATACTGTACCAGAATGGGAAATGCTTCTCAAGCCCTGCTTAGCAGTGGGCTTTTTTTCTGGCTAGGGTCATATTCTTCTCAAACACAGTTCTTACAAGGCTCAGCAAAGATGCATGTAGACCCCAACTGTTAACGTACGTTTTATACCTTTATGGTTCACTGGAGCAAGAAAGATCTAACAGGATGCAAATGATCATCCCTGTATATAAGAATTGATGAGAAAATTCACAACTTGAGGCCTTGTGGTGAGAAATGACTGTACAATGTCATTGAAACCAAGGGAATTTTGCCATAAATAAGCAAGAGAAGAAATATTGGGCTTTTGTGAGAGCTAAATTGCATTGCATGGTGGTTCTCAGCCTGTCAGTGAATGAGATTAAAGCAATTCCTATTGTATAGATCTGTCCAGAAACATAATCTAGGAGAAAATACTTAGATGAAAACTATAAAAACTACAGTTAGACTGTAAAATCTAATCATCATCGATTGGCTGAAGGTTTAGGTTTTGTGCACTAAAATTTTTTTATTCTTCTTTTTTTTAATAGGTCTTACAGTAGGATTTAGAAGGAGCAAAACTGCAATCATTATTGATATTTCTTTTTAATCTAGCATCTGTAAATATTTACAGAATTATGATTCCTTTCTTTGTTTTTGTTTCTAATTATTTCCTTTCAAGAACTTCTCCAGTGTCAGCATTCACACATGCTAATCCTTTATAGTCTTCATAATATTAATATTGTCAGACTTCTGACTTAATTACACTAACAGTCCAACATTTTTGTCTTAAAGTAATTCTTTTTTAGAAATATTAATCACAACATTGAAATTTGACATTAATAAGAGAAAGTATAGACATCACTTTAACTGCATGATTTGTACTCACCTCTAAAGTAAGTTTTCTCTGCAAAACAACACTGAAGTTGTAAAAGGTTTTCAGCACTGAGGTTGTAAAAGGTTTTCAGCAGTAGGCAAGCATGTTACTTTATGGATTTTTAAGTCATTGTTCTGAGTTTGTCTATGTTGTTATATTTCATAGTTGATTTTTTATTCCAGCATTATATGTTCAAGGTGCAGACTCAGTATTCAAAAGTCAGAAAGTATCCCAAATTAACAATACAACAAATAGACAGTTCCCCAACAAAAGCCAGTAATACAAACTTTTCATTGACTTCAAAGATTTTAGACGTCAGGCTTTGCTAACCAAGCTAACCACCACTGGGCATAGGAATAAGCTAGTTGGCTTTACCATGGCCTATCACATGTTTAAACAAAAATAAATGCATAAATACTCTATTATTTTAGGAATGGTATCTGTACAAAACTTTGGACAAGTACTTCCTTATTCTCCTTCACTGAAAAAAATGGTTGTCGTAATGTCAATGCAGTTAGTGAAGATTCATAGGAGTTCCTCTCTACAAGGAGAGGACCATGCTATATTTCAACCTTGTGTCCATCTTACAAATTCAACATCTGACAATTAATAATGTTTACAAAGTATTGAAAATATTCTTCTGATTTCATTGAAATTAATAATTTCGTCAGGCTACCCAAGTGTAATAAAATAAGGTGAAATGAGAGAGAATAATAATTATTGAAGTACTCTGTGGGTTTTTTTCCTGAATTCCTTCAATCAGTCCAATTAAATATATAACAGGAAATTCTTCCTCTAAAGTGTTTTTTAAGAATAAATGATGAGGTAATCCGCTGGAAGTAGGGAAATAATTTTGTACCAATATTATTTTTTTTCTGTATTCATTTCCAATTTGCTATATTCCTGCTGTTTCAGCACTGAGCCACATATGGAGAGACTGAAAAATCTGAAGGAGTTTAAATTTTCATCCACATATTGTTATCAATATGTATTACTTATTAACTTTTATTTTAAAATTTGAGAGTAGTTTACTAATGGCTACTTACTTATGTCCTAAATTAACACAGTGCATTGATGAAAGGATAAATTTCTTTCAAATTATTAGAAATGGAGAGACATTAAAAAGTAACAGACAAAGGAGTAAAGATGAGAAATTCTCGAAAATGTTTTTTCTGATATGGTTTTCTAGCCTGAGTTTAAGCATTCTCAAAGCAGTCTTAAAACTGAGAAGAAATGTTTAAAACCATTTCTCGTCATAACAAAACAGAAAGGAAGCTGAACAGTCAAAACAGGGAAAATTCTTCAGTTACTTGAGAACAGGACTTTCAACTAAGAATAATAGTCAGATTCTAACTAAACATTCATAGTATTTAAACCCTTTCTGCCTGAACATAAGAACTGGGAGCTGATTGATCTCCAGCACAACTTCGTACTTTTTAATGTATTTTTATCAAATTAAAAGGAGTTTTTTCCACTGGTGATAAAAACAACCTCTAGCAAGTAGTAATTATAAGTGCCCAATACAGTAAAGTTGTCTACCTCTTTTCCGTTGTACCTCCATACTCTTTTCCCTAAAAATTTATCAGGATAAATACCCTTTGTGGGAAAAACGAGTATGAAGAGGAAAGCAAAAAAAAATATGGAAAGGAAAGAAAATCATGTTGGGATTACTTTGGTTTTTCGTAGCTGTAACAAGCAAAGCAAGAATAAAGCTGACAGACTTTTTTGAGCTATTCTTCGATATCACAGCGCAGTGGAATACTACAGTGCTGATAAGACACTGAATCCCTCAACTGCCCAGCTGTAGTTACTGCAAGTTTCTCAGCTCCGTTCTGCCCGTACATCCCTAGTGCTTCCTATTGCTAGGGTAGTGTCAGAACTCACAACTTACTTTCTCCTGAATTCTCTCACTAGAGACCTATTTTAGAGGCTATCTGCTGAAGTGCTCTAGAGAACATTGTAATTCAGTTTCTGGTATAGGCAGAATTTTTCATCAATTTCTCTCAATATTTGTGGACACATGCTTCAAACACCTTGTACATCAGACCAGTTGTCCCTACAAATAGACCAAAGTTATCTTTAAATGTGATGTACTTATTTCCAGTTTTCTTGGGAGACAGAGAGAACGAGGACAGAAAAGAAAAAGAACTTACTCTTCTCTGACTCTTTTAATCTCTATCGTAGCCCTGAAATTGCCATTTGGATAGTTGTCAGTTGGAAGAGGCTACATGAAGCTGTGTGATGTATGTAAAAGTAACATTTTGTTTTCAAGTGTGATGGGTTGACCTTGGCTGGGTGCCAACACCCTTCTAGCTGCCAATGCAAAGCACAGCAGTGTGGGGGCTGCTTTGGGGAAATGAACTCCAGCTCAGCCAGACCCAATACATCAGGAAACTATAATATTTTTTAATTTATTCAGATTCTATTTGGATCTAGATATGGATAAATAATTAATCATATTATTAGAACAGTCTATTGATTTAAGTTTCCTTTACATCAAGCACTAAATACAGTGCAACTTTGTAATTTTTATTTGGCAAACTTCCACCTGAAATATGAAGTAGCCAATGTGAGGAAGAGGGCTGTACTGTTTCTTTAGCATAACTGCATGTGCTTAGAAATATTCTATCATTGGCACTACATTAGATTCGGACAAAATGGTGCACAGTTTCTGCCAGAGCAGACTGATCAACAGCATGCTTAGTTGTCGAGATATGACAATTATAGAACGAATTTTTCTATCATTATGACTTCACTGGTGAGCTTTGGGTGCACTGGTTTTAGAGTTTAAGTATTCCATTGGCTAATTAATCAAAATAAGTAATAACCGACACATGACTAAAAATTAATTAAAATTAAGAATATTAATTACCATTCCTCCAAAAGTAAGAGATACTAACAGGTGAAGTAATAAGCAGTACTGAATAGATTTTTGGCCTACAATTGGTCTTTGCATGCTTCAGAATATTGACCTAATTAGACCCTCTAAAAAAACAGACTGCGGTACTATGAGGGAGCAAGAAGTACAAGTGAAAAAAGTGGTCATGGATGACAAGAGTATAAACTTATTTTGCAAATGCTATATACAAAAGAATATACATAAATAATTGGCAGGAGACAATCACTTGTCTAAATAGAAAAGAATAACGAAGTAAAGGAATTGTACTTCAGAAAAGAAAAATTTATGAAGGAAAGAAAAAGTAAAGAATCATTCTACTGAGATTTGAGTACACTGGGGAAATGAGTGAGATATTAGCTTATTAGGTACAAAGAGTGTAGAAAGAACAAACAACGGTAGGAGGAATGATAATCTTTCTAAAGAAATGAATGGCTTATTCACCAACCAGACTGAAACCTGGCCCTTGGTATTCCTCAGAGCCCTATTCCGGGAAAAATAGTCCTTGCTATTCACAATAATTCCTCAGCCAAAATTTGATTTCACAGCCTTACTTAAGCATTTTTCATCATTTGTTTAACATCTCCCAGTCTCAGATGCCTTTTCTTTGAATAACTAGTCAGTGTGATCCAAACAGTAGATGGAAAACCTGAAAGCATTTTATGTACACAGTAAAATACATCTTTCACTGGAATAATGTGAAAAAAGTTAAGACTGGGTGAACCACAGGAAAATATCTTTCACTTTGATTGCAGTGTCTTCTAAGGAAATACTTGCATTAAACTAACTTAAATCTCTGACTATCTCAAAGCTGTGTTTGCATCAATTTAAGCTGATATGCAGTAACATGGTGAGTCAAGACAATTTGCGAGAAATGTTTAAAGGTCAGATCTTGTTTTCTCGAAGTTCAGTAGTAAAAAAAGTGCGTGAAGCAATGTGATGTGTTCTAGGTACAGTGGCTGGTTCTCTGTAAAGCACACAGCATTACAAAGTTCAAGGAGTTTAAAGCCCCTGTTACCAAAGGGAGCACCTGCTTTCGACACAGTAACAAAACTGGAGGCAGTATGGATCTTCTTACAAAAAGGGTAATACCCATACTGTGTGAATTGGGGCTTTCTTGGAGATTCCTCTGAAACCATGGAAAAGTTGCTGCTGACAGCAAGTCCATCGTGAAACAGTAAGTGCAGTGTGCTCTGTCTTCTCCATGGTAAACACAGACCAGTGTGAGCATTTTGCTTGTTCTGTCCCCCTTCTCCTCCTTATCCTCCTCTGAATATCAGAAAAATTAATAAGTAAATTATATCTGGTATGAAAGCACAGAAGATTCAGAATGTGTGTATGGAAAAGTACCTACAGTCTTTCATAAATCTTGAAAAACTCAGAATATTAGTGTGGCATGTGCGAAGGAGGGAAGATACCCACACAAGCTCTAAAATGTGCCTCTTTCAAGTATGATTTTTTGAATTCATATTAGTGTCTGCAGCTGTGTGATATATGATATTGATGCCCCTAAGCATCAGTGAGAGAGGTTATTCATCTAAATACAGAAAAACTTTAAGCTTAAACATTGAAAGTTGAATCAGTTATCATGTTAAGATATATACGATTTTCTGGATTATGGGGAAGAAAAAATAATGAAGAACCAGTAAGGTTTCTGTATACATTCTCCAAGAAATGAATTTTTCTTACTGTTATTAAACTCAGAATTTTAAACCTTTTGTTAATGCCTAAACAGAGAGAGAAGATAGCAGAAATAAAGCTGATAGCCGTCTGCATTTCACACATTGTGCTTTGAACAGTGAAAACACAAAAGATCCAGTGGATCTGCTAGACCTATAGAAAAGCCACAGTGTAGGAGACAGTCACAGTACAAACATAGCATCTAATGCTTATTTATTTATACTATAATGAGAAAGTTCCCAATGTGTTAATGTGACCAGGCCTCAGGAGCCTTCAGTGACATGTCTGGAGGTTGATGGGGTTTTTGCTAGCTGGAAATAGAAAAACTAAACAAACAGAAATAAAACAACCCTCCAAATTGAGTAGAATGGTATGTATCCTTCAATTCTATCTTGCATGCGAGAGGAAAATATAGAGCACTTCAAATAAACATAGCATGACTTCGATTTTTAAATAGAAGAGTCATTAAAAAAGTATATTGCTTTTTATCAGAAATATATAAAATGAAAAAAATCCTTCTTCACACATATGCATGTACCATATTTCTACTTTCTATAATATAGGTACCGTTTTCTAACCATGAGGAAAGCTGCAGCTTCATTAAAACAAGAGTTGAAGCAGAATCAGAATTTCACAGGGGTTTTTTATAACTCATAGATGTTTTTGTTTGTTATGAATTATTCTGGTTTTACTTTTGTTCAAAAGGAAAATGAAAATACGCAGAGATTTTACTTTAGCTGCTCTGGCATTCAGTTCAAGCATAATCTTTTTCAGCCTTCACAGTTCACACATTTAATATAACAATCCACTTGTTGTCTTTTCCATTCCTACACTTAAGAATAGAGATATGCCTACTACTGCTTCTGAGTCCCCATATTTTAAAGTATTTTGAAAGTACTCCAACGCACTTCCTACAGTGAATTAAGTCCCACTGGCACTTGCAAGCAAAAGTAACTATCCTGTAAATGTGTACACCTTTCAAGCATCCTGAGACTGTTCCTTCCTAAGCCATTTAGAGACATAATGTGGTTCTGATATTTAAGTCTCATTTAACCTCGGTCTCAGCTGTAAGACTCTCACACTGGTGTGACTGCACATCATTTAGTCTAACTGGAAATAAAACGTTATGGTTTTGTTGCTGATGAAAACATAGGTGATGTCTCTGATATGACTGTTATCAACCATAGATGTACACTTGTTTATCTGATTGTAGCCACAGAGCTTCAGTGTAAGAAGTGACTTTGTTCTGAGTGGCTAGAGAGTGATTAGAGAAAGGCAGACTGCACTTCTAATTAGCCTTATTGATTCCTTACAAAAGCAGTTCTAAGGCTTGTTTTGTTTTGTTAGTGTTCAAAAGGGGGTAGAGCTAGTCCCTGGAGTCCACCTAACCTATGGCAACTTGACCTAAAGACTTCAGTGCTTGTTAATATCAGTTTGCTTCTCTAAAGAGTATACAGAGTTACAGAAGGCCTCTTACAAAAATCTGAAAGAGAAGACACATGGAAAAAGCAACTCCATAGCAAGGACAGATATAGCAAAAGTTATCAGATGGTTTAGGGAGAGAAGAGGGCCCAACGAATCCCAGATTTTGTGTTGGACAGAGACAGAGGTGGGATGATAGAAATGGTAAAAAAGACTAAATTATTTGCTTCAGAGCTTCTCTGCTTTCAGAGAAAAAACAAAAAAAAAAAAAAACAAAACACCAAAAAAAAAAATCCTTCAACATGGCTTTTTTTCCCCCCCTGTTTTTCTTTTCTTTTTCCTTGCACAATTACTCTGGTAGAATGATCTACTCTGTCATAGTATAAGGTGATTCTGACAGGTGATTACTCTCATATCCAAGTCTTTCATCTCTGAAGAAAGCACATTTCAATATCGATGGTGGGATATTAGCTGATTCATAGCTTATGTACACAGTCCTTGCAGTGTTATAATTGAATAATTTTATTTGGCAGAGTTAAATTACATCCTGATTTTATATAAGGCTTTCTAATTTTGATCTTTCCCTTCCCTTCCCTTCCCTTCCC
>VZRE01002886.1:431-12457 GCA_013396775.1 Cephalopterus ornatus
AAGTTTTTTGTTTTTCCCCACGGGACACCTCACGGAGGACAACTGAGAGAGAGACACCAACCCATCTCAGAGCGAGGTATTCTGCTTTCGGGACTGCCTGTAGGAAAAAACTCCTTCATCGCTGGTTGTGAAGCCATTGGCTGCTGGCTGCTGTGGGCGCGCATGGCTGTGAGCAGCTGTTGAACTGCCAGGACAGTCCAGCCTTGCCTCTCCTTTCCCCCCACCCCGCCTCGGGTTGCCATGGGTTTCTTCCCCCAACCTGGGGAATTGGGACTTTGGTTTTGTTTCTTCTGAATGTTTTTGATTGCACTATTTGTTGTTTATTCAGATTTTGTTAATAAAAAGCTGTTTTTTTCCTTTTCCATAATTCCACCTGAAGTGTCTTAAATGTTGTAATCTTGTTAGACAACCTGTCCAAGCCCCAGGCTGCCAGCTTCAGGAGTATGCTATGGGAGGTGGCTCATCACTTAGAGAAGCTCATCACTGTTTTCTTGATCAGCTTATTACTATAAGCTCCAGGTAGTGTTATGACACAGAATTTGCTGATTTCTATTAACACTTGCTTCTGTCTTTTAAAGGCACAGAACCCAGCCAAAGAACACTGACTGGGGAACTGCAGGGTCATTGGTCAGGTGATCTGCTGAATGGCCACCAGCACATCCATTACCTGAACTGGACAAACTAATGCTATTTTGCCTCAGTAATTTCTGTAGACAGTAGCATCCCTCTGCTGCTGTCTGTGATAAAAGAAATATCAGGAGGATGTAATTTACTCCAGGACTTTTTCCCTATAATGACAGTTAGAGAGGATATATTTTCTCATCCAGAATAGGAAGACCAAGTACAAGTGATACAGCTTATTCTTCGGTTCCTGAGCCAGGAAGGCCTGGTTTTAATAATAAAATGTTGTGAGTGTGAAGTTATAGAGGAAAAAACCCATCTTTTTCCTGAAAGGTACTGGCAAAGACTCTGGGACAACAGACAAGATATGCAGTTACTGAGCAGAGTAATTGCACCTCAGTTTAACAAATCAGAAATAATTGTCTTTCTTTCCAGATAAATTGCTGCTGAAATTCCTTATGATGTATCATATTCTTTTCTAGGAATCTCTGATATTACTATATCATGGATATTACTCGCTGAAAAGAGCCAGTTAAACTGCAAAGTCCAGCCTGCTTTAAAAATATTTTAATGCATTTTTCATGTGTGGTTCAGTTTAGAAAAAAAATTAATGAAAAAATACATTAAATTGCCTGACTTATTTGTTCAAGGAAAGAAATGTACTTACATGACTCAAGAAAAAAGGGGAAAAAATTTTCCTTCATTGGGTTTTGCTTTTTTGCTCTTAAGATCCTTAAATTAAGTTCCAGGTTGCAGCCTAAATTAACCTAAGTAATTTGTAAGTTGCTTACTATCCTTTTTTGAGCTATAAACAAAAACAATATGGAAAAAAAAGATGACTGTGTCCTTTCCAGTTGTTTAGCGCGTTTTACAAATGATATCAAAAACAAAGAACTCAATTTAGAACTCAGCTTTCTTAAAATTAAATAATAAATTTATGTTAACTTCATTTGTTGATCAGAAAATCAGTTATGTTGTAAAATAAAAAGAGTATTTTTGCCTCAAGAAGGCTACTTTTCATCTGCTTTTTAATTCAGGAGAGAATTTTGTTGATAAAATTCAAATTCAGTTTATTTACATTCAGACAATAGAGAATCATTATTGGGTTTATGTCTGAGTGCTAAAACCTGTAACCTTATAAACATGACTCTCAGTTGTTAACTTATACTTTGAACACTTTTAAGCTGCTAGGTTCCCCCGCACATCCTCCCATTCTGGAAATGATGCATGTTTGAATGAAAATGACAAGTTACTGCTCCTGTGCTAAAGAAAGCAGACTGAGTTCCTGAATCTCATCAATCAAAGGTGGCATGTTGTTAAAAACATGGTATAAAAAAAATTCTTAGATGGTATTTCAGCTCCATCACACCACCGCTGTTCCCTGGGCTTGCAGAACTGATCTGCAGTGAAGGGGAGGTAGGACACATGCATTTTGTGTGCTTGCAATACTGAAGGATGGGAGCAGTGTGGAGAAAGGGAACTTCGTAAAAAGGGATTTGAATGTTTTTCAAGCTCAGTGATTGCTCATACACAGGTCAAATTTATTTCACAAGCCAGAAGAACTTCAGTTGGCATTTCACCCAACAGGGCACAAATAGTACTCTGTATTCTTTCAATGGTACTAATGCTGTGTTAGCTGTAGAGTTCATTCCCTGAAAATGGACAGCCTGAAATTCTGGTGTTTTTGCATTGTTCTTCTTGAAGTCTTCTTGTTTCTTCTTATATATATGCATTTAGAGACCTTTGAATTTAGTTAGGAGGCCATTTTTTTCTAAACCTTGAAGTTAAGATTGTCTTTCTGCGGCTGGCTGATAGCAAGCTTGCTCAGGCTGGGAAGTTGCTGAACAGCACCTGGGAAGGTGCTGTTCTCAGCAACTGTGCTCTAATTTGTTTTAATGAGGAAATATTTCAGCCTTATCAGAAGGAGGTTCACATGAAAAGTGTTCAGTTTTAAACACTTAGGCTTGTAGGGCAGGGCCAAGCAAGCAACCAAATGCCTGATGCTTAAAGTCAGTCCAGGGTAACACATTTTACTTTCGTTTGCAACAAACTAAGAGTTTATATGTATCAGTTAATGTAATCAAAACTGATTAATAGTAACTCATGAAGCGGTAATAACTTGATTGCTTTCAGTCATGTGTGTACATCTCTCACTAATTTTCTCTAATCCAAGCAGAAACAAAACTACCTTTTAGTCACTTTTGCCTGTTTTTCAGTCAAATGTGGCATGTTATTAAAAACATGGTATTAAAACCAATTCTTAGCTGGTATTTCAGCTACATCACAACACCACTGTTCTCTAGGCTTTTTCCAGTCTTACTTATAGCTAAATGATGATTTTGGTTGTATGAACAGTCCAACAATGACAGTGATGAATTGGCTTGAACTCTTCTGATTGAGTTCAGCATTTTTCTGATTCAAAGTCCTACATCCTCTGGCTTAATCCAGCCCCTCCTTCAACACACAAACCAAAGCCCCACACTGGTAGTTTCTTTTCCCTTACCATGGCTTCTCTGACCCCCAGGCAGACTACCTTCTAATTTTAGTGGAAAAACCACCTATACCAGTGAGACACTCTGGCAAGCCCATGCTCTGTTTCTCTTCAGGATTGAGTAATTCTGCCAGACTTAATAGAGATGAGTTACTCAGGGTTGTCCACTGTTCTCCTATCATCTAAATGGCCTGCTATAGTACAATAGCATTAAAACATTGAATCTTGGTGGGTGGCTGAAGCAGCAAGATACAGATGATTTCTTGAGCTGCCTGTTTGCATACCTTGCACATCATGCTGGCACCCTTCTGTGATGGTCTACTGTGTCACCATTGACATGATTGCCTCAGGCAGACTACTCAGTTTGGATGTGTGAGTGCAGTCTCTTTAGAAAACATTTAAACTTCCTGAGCAAAGCAGCTGGGTCTGACATAAGAGGTCTTGATGGTCCTCAAACTCTTCCAAAGGTACTAGGAGTTTCATGGGACATGGAAGAAGCCTAGCAGTGTTCCTACAGCTTATTATACAGAAAATAGTAATACTTTCCATTCTTTGAGTTAGTCAGGTAATTGTGATTCCATCTTATCCAGCAATCCTGAATGAAGCTTCTGGATTTGATGGGTCACAGAAACTTAGCTAGTTGCCCTTGTCAGCCAGTAAAATCTTTTTTGTCTAAGCTGCTCAAAAGGCAGTGTGAAAGGATGCTATGGCTACACAATAAGATCCACAGGTGACTAGGTACTACTTCCTGAGAGTCCCTGGATGAAATCTCAAAATACTGCACTGTTAGCACTGTTCCTTTCCAGTTCCTTAGTCTGTAATGACATGATAATTTTTTCTTTCCAAGTCTTGAGAGATCTTCTCACCTTGGGTGCTAATGCAGTTCAACTTGAAGATTGCGGTTTGGGTAACCTAACACTGATGACTTCAATGGAGCAGTTTCCAAGTATTCAAAGGCTTCTTCACTAAAAAGGTGACATGAAACATTAAAGTACTTTCTTGTATAAAATATAATTGTATCTAGAAAGCTGCAGGTGTGTTAGTACATAGCATATCTCAGTAAGTATTAGACATATGTAACAACACACATTTGTTTTGAGTTATCTTTCGGATCTCTGATCATAAGACAGCCAAGTACTGTTTTCTTCATCAACAGGTCATAGGGGAGTAACTCGATTTGTGCTCCCTATGAAGTTAATCAGGGTCTTTAGAAATACTTACATCTGAAGTTTTTGCTAGTGACATTTATACTGGATAAATGTTTTTTCTCTTTGGTATGTCTTTCTAAGTCTAACTTTCTTAGGTAGTTAGTCCAAAGAGAACTACTACAACTAGCTTTCTTTTGGCTTGGATAATGGTCTTCTCAGGAACTGTGGCTTTTCTGAGTCAGTCCTCTTCCATCTGGTTAAACTCAATTAAATTTAGTATACATATGAACTCCCAATATTACAGCAATACTTTTTACTAATTAGGGCAAGCTGTGCTGTTGAATTAGACAGAAGTGTCAGGAGGACATAACTGCACAGTGTTATAGAAAACTGTGGTATTCCAGAACACTAGAATGGTAGTTGATGAGAGCCTGCTTCACTCAGGGTCTAATTTCTGTATACTGTGAGAGAGAACAAGTGGTTTCAAGCAGCTTTTTGTAACAATCCTGTAAGGGACTTGTTCCCAGAAATAAAGTAACGGTCTGGGAAAAACAACCCCCTCGTCTTTAGCTCATGGTTCCAACAACAGTTTTAATTGCTCTCATCCATAAATCTCAGACTTCCTACAGTGTTGTAGTCTCTATCCCCTGCCTTAAATGCCTGATCATTCCCCAAAGAGAGCTTAGCTGTTCAGAGAAATGCAATTCACTAACAAGCCACTGGCTTCCTGGGAAAAACTATTACCCAGTTTCCACCACACCTCATAATGTGAGCACAATATTGAGAACTGCCACTTATCCCCATCCAGTCTTGGCTTTTGGAGCCAGGCCTAGGCTATCTCATATTAGAGCTAGTAAATTTTTTCGAAGTCTTTAGAGATGTCATGACTTAAGCATTATTCCTGTAGAATAAGCTAACTTGGCACACTGTGATTTCTGATTCCACAAAACTGATTTGGATTCTCCAAGTGCAGATGATGACAAAGTTCAAGTTGCATGGAGCAGCCAGCTACCCCTCCCACTCACTGTTCTTAAAGCACAGCTTCGGATGACTAGTACCATTACATGATGTTTCCCCACTGCTCTATCATAACGGGAATTGAATGTGGACTCCCCACTCGGGGTTCCCAGAGAGGTGCTCAGTTGCATGACCTCCTTTCGGCACGGGGAGAGAGCAACCAACCTTTCTAGTTACAAGGGCGAAAAGACCTTTATTTTCAAACTCCCGCGGTTTATATCGGTTTGGGGGGAGGGCTAGGAAAAGGAACATGATTGGGCCAAGGTCCGAGGGAAAAAGGAGTGGCCTGAGGGCTCTATTGACCAATGGGAATACTGGAGGACCATGTTCCAGTAACTGAACCAGGGACTGGGGAGAGGCGGGTGAGGCAACCTATCCTGCTTGTGCAGGGGCGGAGTCCGTGATCGGGGAGGGGAAGCATGGTTTTGAATAGACCAGTTCAGGGGGGACCCATACAGTAAAAACGCAGGTAGTTGTTTCTTTGCTTTGCTCAGTCCTGGGAAGCTGCCTGCTGTAATGGACCCGTTTCTAAAGCCGTTCTTTCCAGGTTTCGTAATTCTGCCATTTGCCCACACCATCAGGGTGCAATCTAGAATCAGCTTTCATTGCTGCTAAAATCTGAATCTAAGCAATGTAAATAATTCAACATACCTAGTTCATATGTTTTATGTGTGTGTATTTAGCTTCATCTATAAAATCTTATTGAGGCAGAAAAAAAAATCTTAGCAGTTAGGGTACACTATCTCATTACTCTCTGTCCTTCATTTGTGGTATGTGTTCCAGCATATATGCGAACAAAACACAGAAGTCTCATGTAAGATGTATTTATAGCATACCATTGGACAGTAAGTCTGAATCAGTCTTGTGTACAGAAATGAGTAATGTCATTTTTAATCTAAATTTAGATGTTTACACTGAAAAATGAGACTGCAATATATTTTCTGATTCAAACAGAAGACTACATTCATGTTCATCTTTTTTCTTATTTAGTACATTGTATGTAGACAGTATGGATTTCCCCAAACTTTTCTGTTTTCTATGTTCATATATTAAAAAAAAAAAAAAAATAAAAATGCCGAAGTACAATTCTGTGAAAATTGAGTAAATTCTTGTGACATTGTGATGAAAGTTCTTGCTCTCGCAGTTCTTGCTGCAGAGCATAATTCAAGGATTCTAGACAGCCACTATCCCCTTGGGCTTTTCAAACTCAGTAGGCAGCTTTATTCTCTCAAATAGGCTTTGTCCCAAGTCTGTAGTCAGAGGATGCAACACAGAGAGTGCCAGTTGGATTTAAAGCCTGACTGGCATCCTCAGCCATTATTTATCCTGGGGACATAAGTGAGTTTTGTATTCAAATGGAGCACCAAGATTCTTTCTACTAGTATTACAATTTATTCTATAAAATTTCTATCAAGATTAACCAGGAATTTTTTGTAACTTTATCTTGTCCATGAGAACTTTATGTGTCAAACTGGTGCATTGCCCCCCCCCACCATTTAAATAAGACAGAACTCTTATTTATCCTGTTTATATCTCCCAATTTATATCTTTATATCTTTCTTAACTGTATCCTGACAGGTCTGCAGAATATCTCTCTAGTTACTCCTCTTATTAGATCTTAGATTAAATTATTCCAGCTTAATTACAAAATAAAGATTATGCAGTCACCCTGTCTACCCTTGTGTTAATCTTCCTGCCTGCTTCTCTCCCTGTCCATGCATGCATCTCTTAAGTTCCTTATTAGTGAGTGCAAAGTTAATTACTGTTCTGTAACTGAGATAGAACAGACAAATTGTTGCCAATCTTGACAAAAGGAAGCAGAATTTTTGTACTTTTTATTTGGCAACAGTCAGCTGGATATGTTCAACTAACTTCTAACTTAGTAAAGCACTTTCTTTTCTTCTCCAGGGTGGGGAACGGCATAGGTTATATGAGGTGAGTTCTAGTATGTCATATAGGAAATGTTAGGAAGCAAAAGATAGAAAATTTGCAGAAGACTGGGCTTCATTACTTCACTGTAACAAATAACATGCAATGTGGTATAGAATCTTTGGTCTGTATTTTATGTAACAGTGATTCATCTCGTGGACTGTTGTGTGATTTATAAGTGTTCTTTCGTAGTGGGGAATTGGTCATTTTAACTTTTGGGGCTATGTGAACATTATTCTGCTTTCAAACCTGTCTTTCCTTTTAAAAATGAAGATGTGAACAAGTATGCTAGGCGTTCTAGTTAACAGAGTCCAACACTGATGTGAACAATTTCTTCTGACCTTAAAGGCTGACATGTCTGTTTATATTTAGAAGCTTGTGACATATTGCGGGATTTACACTCCCTCTTTTTGCTACTATATATAGATGTGTGGCACTGTCGGGCCCAGAATCCAGAAAGAATCCCCTATCAGCTTCATATCGTCTGTATGAGGATACTCATACATTGTAGTGTTTGCTACGCGGCAGTACACTGTGGATCAATGGCATTTTGAATCATATGTTCTTGCTGTTTTGTACAGAAATAACAGCTTCTTTAGACATGTCTTCTTCATTTTTGAATACTCACTTTGTCCAGATTTTCTGACCCAATGTGGATTAAAAATTACTTACCACATTATACAATTGCTTTTCAATTCAAGTGGGTCTGGTGCGTGCTAAATTATTTGGTGAGAGCTGTGGATATCTGTAATTCCAGCATCATGCTTTCACCAAAATAATGATAATTTCTGGAATTGTTGCTTTTGACACAAGGGACATTTGAAAAGTGAAAATTAAATTCTGGCTTGATTTCAGTACATTAAATTGTTACTTAATAATGCCTCTTCTGAAAAATAAGTAGCTACAGTATGGTATCAGTGTTGTCCAACGAAATGCAATCCAGAAAGAGCTCAAGTAGAGTGAAGTTTGAAAATGAGAGGACTGGGATCATGCTATGTTATATAAAAGAAAAAAGAAACCTTCTAGGCAGAAAGCTCAGGAACCTGTACTTGTTGCCTTTTATAAGTGCCTCAGAGTTTAAGGGCTGGCAAACAGGGGCACTGAATGGCAAGAAATGAAGAGCAAGAAAATGCCACCACTAATAAGGAAGGCCACGAGATATATTGAGGAGGACAATCTTATTTTCATATTTTTTGCCAATCTGCACTTTGACATTAATAACTATATTGTAGCAGGATGTTAAGGCATGGATGAATAGTTTGTGTATTTGTGTCATGTATTAGGCATTCAGAAGAGTGTTGGCCATTGACAGATGCTAGATAGAACTACCTCTACACTACACTACCTGGTTTATTTACAGGTAGAAAACATTTTTGTTCTTTGTCCAGTGCTGCTGCTACCTGTAAACATTTTCATCTTTAGAATGCTACCCCTTCATAATTTCCAAATGTGGGAAATAGACTAGATCAGTAAAAAATAGGTTTATGTTTTGAGCCGTGCCTCTTTTAAGTGTCAAAACAGAAGTGAAAATGGAGTGGCTATATGCAAACAGTAAAAATATTCTTTATAAAAGGTAAAAAATTAACAGGCTTTACTGAGAAACAACTAAGCCAGTTGTCACATATCAGATAATGCCATTTCACAGAACTTATAGACAAATAGTATAATTTTTCTGGAAGTGACATGGTATAGGTACACTATGGCGGTTTCAGTGGAGAACAGGAGAGAAAAAGAAAAGAGGAATTTGGCTTATCTTCTTCTAAAGCCTTTGTGTAATTGATTAAGCAATCCTAATCGAAAATTATAGTCTAGGGCATTTGCTGATGTTTTCATGACCCAGTGAAAACATAAAGAGGTACTAATGCAGCTGCTCATTAACTCCCCTGTTAATGCCCTAGGTTGATTCATGTTGTCTCTAATACTTGACTGGATTTAGATTCACTGAGTTATTAAAGCCACTGAGCATTCCTCGCATGGTGACGTTTCTCTCAGTTTTGGCTTACATGCTTTCCAGCCAGTCTGGGACTGTGGTTTCACCTGAAGCAACACCCTGTTCTAACCACACCTACAAAGGCTGTTTAAACTGCAGACATTTTCCACAGGGTCCACAAAAACCCATTCCTCTATTACAAAAGGAATAAAAGAGATGTTAATAAAAATGGTTACACAGACATTAAATATTCTGATAATTTTTAATATTGAGGAGTTTTGTCCTTACAAACTGATTGTACAGTAGTACAGATTGCACATACTGCTTTTTTATCGGGTTTTTGTAACACTTGCAAACAATTTTTGTCTTGTGGATAGTATATAAATTATAAGAAAGATGTTGTAGCATCTCGAACACAAATCATATTTCTCCTTTTATCAGCCTTTTTCTAATTAGCTTTTCAAGGACTTGAAATCCATTGTTAAATACTCATATTTTACACTTAAATAATATTAAAACAGCACCAAAGCAATGGTAATTTCTGATAGAAGCTACAGCTTGTAATTCATCATAATAAATTCACCACAGAGAAGTACAGGAAAACTAAAAACAGAGTCATATTGGATTTTTGTCTTTGAAACGTTTATTTTTACCTCGATTGCTGTCATATACTATATAAGATAACTGAAACCTGCAAGTTTTCTCTGTCCCCATGTTTTGACTCTATGTCCTCAATGCTACAGATGCTACTCTTAAGCCCTTCAGTCTACTTGTATTTAGAAGACTACATCTTTTTGAAACCATTTCAAGCGGCAGGTTTTGGTGCTGAAGAGAAGGAACCCTGCTTTCTCTTTCTCCCTTTTCCCCTACAGTGCGTCATCTTAGCACCTTGCCCAGATGTCACCCCCGGTGTAGGTGAGATTGCCACAGTAACAGCACACACTTGGTCACACTTCCTATAGATACTGAAGTCTGAATCAGTTTGAAAGTTTTACTAGGTTTTTATTCAACTGTGATGCACTACCCAGCCATCTGCGGTTAGTCACCCATCCAGTGCTTACAAGCCTGGTAATGGAGTAATTTTTGGAACTTTCCTCTCCATCTTTTGAGATGAAATCTCTCAAGATTAGTCCTGGGTGGTCAGTCACCTGCCCAACCTGCAGTGAAGAAACCAGCTGATCTGTCAGCCATCCCATAGACATGCCAGGCAGTTGGGCAATAATTAAGTGCATATTTACTTTTCATAGAATGTGTAAAGCAATAGTACTGTGTAATTGTAGAAGAATAAAACTGGAGTTACCAACAGTGCATTTTAAAAGCCGATTTTATTCCTGTTTAAGCACCAAGATAAATTTTTGGTAATACCTAACTCACAATTCTGCTCATTTTTTCAGACATGGAGATGACTTGATTGTGACACCGTTTGCTCAGGTAGGCACAATTTTGCCGTATTTCTCACATGATCTTGTAATTTAAAGACTAAATGGCCAAACCAGTTGTTTTTTATCATTATTATTGTATAAGATATGTTTGCTTGAAACAGGAAAAAATGTCTAAACAGAAAGCCATAAACTTCCCATTCTCATTATCTACACCTATCTTAATGCTTTTTGATTATCTGAAAAGTTGAACACCTTCAACCTCTTCAAATACTGTAACAGGCAGTCATAATGAAGGCAAATACCTGCTTTCTGTTATTCTGTTATTCTATTACTTTTTATAATTACAATTTCTTCATTTGAACATATTTTATGCATTAAATAAAATGTGATTTCTAGACATGAGATATGTTTTACCCAGAATACTCATGTTCCTTTACAAAACCATGTATTTGGTTTTTGTATTCAGATTCTGTTTTATAAAATATCACCTCAAAATTCTTTATAATTCAGATCAAAACTTCAAAATTTTTCATAATAGAGCTGTCTTATCATGTATGAAAAGTTAATATTCCTTGAACTCATGATGATAGGTTTTACTCTGAAATAGATAGGAATGAAAGTAATTCAGTGTAATTACAAAGTTGTATATGATTGAAGGTGAATGGAAAAAGAAAGATTGAGTCACATAGCAATCTCAAATAAGAATAAAATGTGCAACTTTAGTCTCAATATGCAGGTTGCTCTGCTCTAATGATAAACTGTTAAAAGAATATATAATAGTTAATTACATATTTAATTATATTGTAAACAGATAAAGTGTTTATGAAACCGGGAGCAAGTTCTTAATGTAAATAGTATCATCATCTTTTATTAGCAGAGAAAAGATTAAGCAAGGGCATTTTATAAAAATACTCTGAAATCTCTTAAATATTAAAAATACTTCAACAATAATGGAAGAGAAGAAATTACAGAAAAAAAATTAAAAAAAGGTCAACACACTTCTGGGTTCATTTCCTCAGGAAACAAAAAACCTAACTCTGAAGTTCATAAAAAAAAAAAAAAATGGTTCTCACACAACTGAGTAATATTTAGTATCTTTTCTGTCCACTGTAATCTGATTTTTTTTTTTACAAATTGTGCCACATAGTTTCCCTAGAAAATAGTTTTCCTAGGTTCTAGTTTCCCTAGAAAATAGCAAATAGTACATGCCATTTATGGATATCCTTTTCGTGGGACAAAACATTCTTTCTTTTAAGGGCAGCTTTGTATTCTTGTTGGTATTAATGGACGCACTTCAGCAAATAGAGCAAAAGCAGGTGAATGCTATGGCTACTTACACCAAGGTACTGTAATTGATTAATTGAGAGATTTTTCAGTGCAAAACCCTGGTAGCAGTGTGTCTCGGTTTAATGAGACAGAAGTGTTTTGCTAAGGAGGATGAGTTATGAGGAAAGACTAAAAATACTCCTCCCTCTAAGAAATTGTAAATTTGAAAAATTAAAATTTCT
>VZRE01002889.1:0-93928 GCA_013396775.1 Cephalopterus ornatus
CCCAATTGATTCTATGATTCTATGATCTTACTACAAAACCTATTAAAGTTACTGAATATTTATTATTATCACTGCCAGTAAGTCTGATTTTTTTTTTTCTCAATGACACAATACTGTTTATTGCATCCTGGTGGAAATCAAAACCTAAAGGCTGTGTCTTCAGTGAGTGTAAATGGTCATATGCCGTTGAAGTTTAGAGCTCCACGGGCCTATTCTTCCTACAAGTCTGAAAAGGTACATACAAACTAAAACCCTTCTTCTTTATAAATCTTATTTTCAGAACCAAATTACAATATCTTTCCACTTCTGGCATGTAAGAATGACAAAGTCAGTGTGTGAATGTCCCCAAAAAGGAAGAGTTTGCAGTATTTCTCACAGAACAGGAAGGCAGGGGCAAAAATGCAGTGAAACGTTTGATTTGACCAGGTAACTTTCACAGTGTTGCCCAACACTACAGTGTTATTTTTTTGACTTACAAAAGTGAAGTTGAACACAGAAACATCAATTTCCAATAAATCTATTTGAGATGAACATGGTTTTAAATATACCTATTCTACATCCTGAATAAAGACTTAACAATTTTGACAAGTGACAAATATGAGAGTGAAGGGAGAAAAACTTAGTGATAAGAAGCATAGAGGAAGTCTTTCCTTTTTTTAAAATCTTTGAAATATTGCTTCATTCCCTGTGTAGAACAAGAAGGAGTCTTTTTTTATTATTATTTTCTTTGACTATAACCTCTTTGAGTTCTGTTTGTGTTATTTTAAAATTAGCTAACACTATATGAAAGCTTCTGTCCTTTACACTGGAATTCTTCACAAACAAGATTAACATGCCAGAGAAAGATGATTGTCTGATATTGAAAAAAATAATTTTGTTTTGATTCTTTCCTCCTTCCTTCCACATGACTTCAAATTACCCTGTCAAGACGCTACATTTCTTTTCTGGAGAGTAGAGAAAATGAATGCAATATAATGGATGAATATTATACAAACTTTTGTTGACCGTAAGGCTTTTGATCAAGGACTTAATTTTGTGCTTTTGTCATACCCAGAAAATTTCTTGGAAATTTCTTTATTAAGAAGGAAGAAAGACTAAACAGTACATAAATTAGAAGCAGAAAATGAATAGTAAAGTAGGTACAGAGCTCTGGAAGGATTTAATAAACTGATTGTGACTTATTTGTGACAAGTCAGTTATTAGACTCATTAATACAAAAGACTCTGGCTTTGTTACTCATTGCCAGAAAAAGGGAATTTTCATACTACAATGTTAAGCATGTATCCTAAAGCTTAGCTTAATTTACAATAGCTGTTTGAAAATAGATTTTTTCCTAGAAGCAGAATATTGTTTCTTCTCACAGATAATTGGTATTAAAGGACTATGCAACATTGTGGCTTTTGCCTGTCCAAATAATTTAATTTTCCTACCAGTAATTATCATAGTATATTAATTTCCACTTCACTGATTCTTTTTAAAAATGTAAATGTATACTTTATCTGGGATGAGGAGGGTATGTGCCACTAATGAAACTTATAGTCTACAGTACATTTTTGTAATATATGTGTTAAACTTCTGCAAGGCAAGTAGTTCCTACTGTTGAAATAACTGGAAAAGAATGTGCAAGAATTTGAGGGTTTTAAGATGAAGATTGGAAGAAAAAGATTCACACCTTTTAGCTGAAATACGTCTTTAAATGCTTGCTTTCATCACTATAATTTCCTTTGAGGGATGTTTCTTAAAGACAAAGGAGCATGACCATAGCTGTGTTGTAAGGTCTCAGGACTGAAATCCTGAAGTCCTTTGTTAGCTCTCCCTATGCCTCCTCACTTGACGTCCCATGGGGATGTGAGAACTGCAGGGACAAGGTGCTGACTGCTGGAGGTGGTTGTGGTGAGTGGATTTGGGACCAGGCATTGGAGTCATATGGGGGTGCAGGTGCCCTGGGCTGGTGGTTTTAACAGCTGGAGTCTGCAGGGTCTCAGGAACACCAGCTAAAGTGGGTGAGGGCCTCAATTTCAGCCACTGGGGCAGGGAACAGTGTGCATCCCAAAAATCAGCTATGAGGGGACCAGGTGAATGACGTGAGTGATGGGTTTCATGGCAGTGGCTGGGCTGGGGCTGCAGTCTCAGCCCGTGTGCCCAGTGCTGCCTGCTGGGGGTGGTGGTGAGTGTCTGTATCTCCCCCAGACCAGGTGTGCATGAGGTGTATATGTGTCACTTGCAGCAAAATCCATGGTGGGCAAGAGGCTCTGGGTTTGGGCAAGGGAAGCAAAGGGGTGGAGGAGTTGTGCTGGTATTCAGGGACTCTGAAATGTGCTTGCGACTCTGGAAGGTGTCTGTGTATGTCTCAGATACACACTCAACTTCAGTACTGTCTGAACCTGCAAAGGTGAAAGCAGCAGCCATATCCTTCAGCCTAGGCAGAGACTCCAGGTCCCTGAGGAGGAGGGGACTCCCAGGCTCTGGGACTGCAAAACTTATAACATCCCTTAACAATTTATTGTATATTGCTTGGGGATTTTAAAGTAATTTTCTCTCTGCTTTTAAAATATCCTTGGATTGATGCTTGTGTGAAAAATTAGATCAAACCGAAACTCATTTAGGGAAGTTATAAGACAGAAAGCAGAGAGGAGATCCTGGGATTCAGCCTCAGGATGGACTAATACCATCCAATTTCCAGAACTGCAAATAAACATATTAAAGAAGTAATACAGTAAAATTATTTGTTTATATTCATAACTGTTCCTTGGCTTAGTCAGCCAAGCTCAGTCTCTTCATGTCTGACCTCAGCAGACCCACTATGTCTGCAGGAGTCCAGTGTCCCACTAAGGGATTTTGGAGTTATATAAAAAAAATGCCTTCCGAGTCTTTGAAGATGAAACAATGTTGTCTGCTTTTCAAACCTTTTTCCTTTTGATTTTGTGGTGTGAGAGCACAATGAAAAGCAGAAGTTTTTGCAGCAAACTGAGGAAGCACTTGAGCATTTGCAAGGAGTGAGAGATTTACTATTCTTGGTGACCGTGCCTGCTGTTACCACAGTCATCCAGGAAGAATCAAACAACAGGCAGAGTGCGTGGAAAAATAAGGTACTCTTCATTTATGGCAGTCTCAGTAACATTCAGCTAATAGAAGATGATCTTAATGCAGAATTAAAGATAATCACACATATAACCAAGCTATGCAATACTTCTATTTAAGAATAAAATGGAAGGAGATAGGTGGGACAGCTTGCCTTTTAAACTATATCAGGAACAAAGGTTTGCCATTCTGGTAGTTGTGTGTGTATTTTGGGACACAAGATTCCAAATTTTGCTTATTATCTGGCCTGTATTCCACTCCAGTGACATTATATAATTACAGTAAAATAGTCTTTAAGGCAGATGCAGTGCTGAGGTGCTTACTGTATTAACTCACTTTGTGTGCCTGCAGACCGAGTTAAAGATATTGGAATCATAGAAATCAGGTTTTCAGCTGTTTTCCTGGTCAAGGTTGTGAGAACTGTCATTCAAAAGCTTGTTATGGATGACAGAAAAGACAATTTCTTTCCATTTTGGATCAAGAACCTTACAGGAAATCACTCAGATTTTGATATCCTTGGCACTAAGTTGTTTTACAAGTGAGTTGGATTTTCATTAGAGAAAGACATGAGACTATTGTTAGCTTAGGATCCATTTAAAAATAGTCATGGTCTAATGCCTTGAGGTTTTGAAATCAATGAGAGTGGAGAATGCTTGGTATCTCTGGAATTATGCAGTGCTTCAAAAATTATTTAAGGTACAGTGTTTCCTTTGTTAGATTCTACAAAGAAAGCATTAATTTTCAGTAGAGTCCTTTTCTAAGGAAATGAATCATGGCATGGGCTAATATATCATAAAAATACAAAAGGTATCCAGGTTTTAGGTTGGCTTTAAGTGCTTGTTTATTTCTGAATACTCTGATTCCAGAAATATATTTTTATCCCGAAACTCTATTGAAAGAAAACCAAAACCAGCCAAATTTTATGTTTTTAAAAAGTTTATCCAAAACTTCTAAATTCTCGAAAACCAACTCTCCTCCCCATCAGTCTTCATTAGCTTCTCCTTGTCCTTTTCAAAGAAGTGTGATCACTATCCACATTCATTTGTGTTTAAACACAGCACTTCCAGGAGGGAAAAACTGCCCTGCGGAGAGGGTTTTATTTACACGGGAAACACATCTAGCTGACAGCCATAGCTTAATGACTGGCAAAGAACCCTACAAAAATTTGCCTCCTATAAAGCCAAACTGCATTGCTTTCCAGAAAAAAAATATTTTCCTCTTTGTGTGACCTGCCATTTTTACAAGTTAGTGTCAAGCATGGATTTCAGTGCTGTGATGACAGATTTGGAACCCATAGCGCAGTTTACATGTCAACTAAAATTATGTGGACGTTCTTCATTCCTCACAGCAATCATTCACAAAACTCAGGAACATCAATAGATTTATAGCCTTCAGAGTGTGTAAACGTTTTGATGAGCAGTGTCATGCTGGATTGCTCACCCTTAATGATGCTCTTCCACGTTTGTTTTCACAAAGAAAACCAGCTCAGGGCAAAACAAAGTATTACACTGACTGCTGCTGGGCTTCCCTGTAAAAGGGCAAGGAGAAGATATCAGCCCCACCAGCTGGCTTCATTTGCAAAGCAGTCAATCTAAATGAAAGATTATTCAAGATCCCCCACAGAATGGGACAAGGGCTTAAAAACCCTGATGCTTCTGCAGTGAAAATAATTTTTCATGTTTAGTCTAGTGGTTTGCTGTTTAAAATTTTGGGGGCAGCTGTGATTTTCTGTCACAGGGTTATTTATTAATTTCCTAATAAAGGAGACAAGAGGCGAGTAAAAATACAGCATGTTGTGCTATTCTTTTTTTTTCAAGATGTACACATCTGCTTTTAACTATTTTGGTCATAGAATCATTCAGGTTGGTGAAGACTCTTAAGATCATTGAGTCTAATTATTAACCTAGCACTGCCTAGTCCACCACTAAGCCATGACCCTGAGCGCGACATAAATCAATACACACTGGAGGCTGAAAGACGGTGCTTCCCAGGTTAGCCAGGACTCACTGCTGCAATCTCCTGCCTCCCAGCCTCTCCCATGCAATCCCTTTTCATCCATGGTCCCCAAGTCACTCCTGTCACTTCTCAGGCCCTGGCCAAGTTGTTGGCTCAGGTCCCACTTTCCATGTCAGAAGCCTCAGGCTGGGGAGGTTGGTAGTAGCACTTTAGATGGTAAGCAGCAGAGCTGAGCTTATCATGAGGCTTTTTCTTTTTTTTTTTTTTTTTAAAGAGCATCTTTCGCTTCTTAGGGAAATATAAACCCCATGATTTCATAATCTAATTTAGTGACAAGAATGCATAGTTAGGTCACAAAATAATCACTGCTCTTTCAAGCATATAACAATGTGATATGCTATCCTCATCTAGATGATTTTGGGGAATTGGAGAGATTCTTGGAGATCCATGTGTTCCATTCCTTTCTTCCTGCACTGGAACTGGTCTTTTGCCACTAGTTATTTCACTGTAACGGAAGGGCAATATGAATTTCTTTTTCTCTTCTCTTCTATTACTAAACAACTCCCAGTCAGCAGTTAACTATTTTAAAAACATTAAATTATTAGTTTGTTTGTTAAGCCTAAAAAGAACTTTTTCCACATCTCTCATTTTTGTTCTTGTAATGCTCAGAGACAGACTTCCTGGACTGCAAGGGACAACATTTTTTTCCAAAATCCTGGTTTTGGTAACCAGGGAGTTAATTTTCCTAAGAGAAAGTGCATAAAGCCACAGTTGATTCCTGATGCTTGTTGCAAAGACTCATGGGTAAATTAAGTTGTACAGTACAACATGAACGCAGCGCACAAAAATGCACAAATGACATGAAATTACATTCTGCAGGAAAGATAGTTAATATTGTTAACACTCCAGAGTGCATTCATGAGCACTTCCAACTTGTCAGCAGCTTCTGCAAACAATTAAGAGGTTAGCTTCAGACTAGAGCTAAGGGCTCACAGTCATCGCTGCCTGAGACCTGTGTGGCATCATTTTGGTGAAATCAGAGACACCTTGCCACATACTCAGCTTCAGCAACATCAGAGATGTGTTTTTCCAAATACTACTGGATTTGCAGTTCTGATTCCACCATCAGATCAAAGTCCTGCTTTTGAGGCTAAAATATTTAAATGATTTCCAAATCATAACAATTTTTTTTTTTAAATTTGGAAATATTACTGAGGATCAATAGGTTGTCCAGAGAAGTTGTGGATGTCCCATCTCTGGAAATGTTCAAGGCCAGGTTGAACGTGGTCTGGAGCAACCTAGTGGAAGGTGTCCCTGCCCATGGCAGGGGGGTTGGAACTAGGTGATGTCTAAGGTCCCTTCTAACACAAACCATTGTACGATTCTATGAGTTATTATGATTAATCAAGGGATGTCAGGAGGATATGAAAATATATTTATAATTCTTCTCAAAACAGTTTACTATACTTCTTTACTTGTCATTCTGCTTTACCTTAAAACGCCATTTAATCCTATGTCCCAGCTTGTGGTGGGGTGGTAAAGAAATTGTGCTGAGTTGTTACCTCATAAAATAATTTGATCTGCATGAGATTGGTCTTGGATCACCACTCAACTTTACAATAAACATGAAGAAGACCAGATGAGAAAACATACCCTATAAAAAGTGACTTATACATGAGACTTACTCAACAATGACAAAAATCTATTTCTTTTGTGTGCCAAAAGAAAACAGTTATGGAAAGGGCAAAAATTGTGAAAGGTTTTGTGCATCAATGAAAAATTTATTTTCACATCTATGTGGAATTTATTTTAAAGGAAACATACTTAATTTAATGCATTGTCTAGTAACTCATAATATATCAAGTATACAATATTTATGAAGATGGTGTGTATGAGTAGAGAGGCACTCATGAACAGGCTGGCCTTCTGCTGTACTAGACCTTTCAGATATAACAGCCCTGGGAGAGCCTAAGTGCTACCATACACATAGAAAATACATATCATTTTATTGAAATATTACACAGAGCTTACCTAATTCTAGTATTCCTCTTAGGCCAGGTGCTCCTCTAAGGCAACAGATCCAAGAGGGAAACAGCAGTTATAATTGTTAGGAAGTAGCCTGCCCTGTCGGGAGGTGCACATCTGATTGTCTAATTTTCTTGCTCTGCTTTAAGACCTCTAAGAGTGTACACATGTCATATGGGCTGGAGATTTCTCTAGCAGCTGAGTAGATTTACCTTTCTTTAGCTTTGTTTGTTTTGAAGAGAGAGGAAAACGAGTAGGACTATAAATCAGTCCCTCCCCACCCAGCTCGTTTCGTTTACTCTCGGCCCCATTTGGGCGCTATTAGTTGCAAAGCACCAGGGCTGCAATCAGCAAAGCATGGGGCACTGCAGAGCTCCTTACCACTCAGCCTCGGAACAAATGCTGTCAGGAGAAATTAGGTCATAAAATAATTTCCTGAACCTATGTTGTATAAGAAACTGGAAGCAAGCACGTGTTTCAAAATAGAGCTCTATTAGGATGACTTTCACTTTTTGTTTCTGCCTCTTGGTAAAATAGGGTTGAATTCATTATGTTTTAAATCCCATAATTGATACATGGGCCATATTACAGCTGTACTTTTAATTGGGTTTGCAAGGCATTGTTGTTGTCCACAGTCATTTTAATGACCTAATCAGATGTTGTTGGTGTCTTAACCATATGTGTATTTTGTGCTTGGATTTCTAATCAGATGCATTAGCCAAGAGTACAAAAATCTCATTCAACTAAAGTATTTGAGTAGACTACAAAAAGGAGTGCAGAACAGCTAATATTAACAATCGCTTGTAGTGTTTTGTCTAACTGAGTGGCAAACCATAATATTGTTGTTATTTGGATCTAATTAGCTGAACCTGGTATTAGAAACCCGGGGTCAGGATTTTGAGGAAGGACATTGTTCTACAAAATACACAAAGTCATTGTAAATTGCATCTACATGAAAATCAGTGTAAGCTGCTGTATGATATCAGACCTTGAAAGTGTGCCTGCAGATCTGATGACATTTAAGTGGCTGATCTTGCTGAAATCAATTAATTGTAGGGTCAGTTGGAAGGAAACATTGGAAGTCACCTAGTCCAACCTATCACAAATTTATCATCACCAGCACTTCAAGAAATCAGCCACAGCTTTGTCTAATTCTCAATCTGTTTTTATATCTCTTCCAGTGCTGCACATTTAATTTATTTGAATCAAGATTTTTATCTTAATATTTGACTTGAATCTCCCAAACCTTCGAAGTCCCTCTTGCAGACAGGCTCAGATGCAAAACTCTGAAGCAGAAATAAAGTTTTCTGATTTTTCAGTGTATTGAGACTGTGCTGGTAATATTTGAAGGGTACATACATTTTATTTTGTTTCATTTATTTGTGATGTATCATACTTTGTTTTGTTTGTTTTTCTAAAGCATTACATGTAAGAATATCAACTCATCATCATCAGGATGCAAAAGTCTTGCATTTTGTCCTAGAGGAGCTCAAAATATTTTATTTATGAATTAGAGATAAAGCTACACACCTTCAACTCAGGTGAACAAAATCAGACTTAGAACTCAATTACTTGGATAAGTATTCAATACAGCAAGCAACTCTAATGTCAGTACAATATATAATGGTGATCACTGTTAAGTTGTACTGAAATAAAACATAAAATAGATTCATTGTATCATTTAGGTCGGAAAAGACCTCTAAGATCATCCAGTCCAACTATTAACTCAGCACTTCCAAGTCTACAATTAAACCATGTCCTTAAGTGCTACATCTACACATCTTTTAAACACCATCAGGGATGGTGACTCAACCACTTCACTAGATAACCTATTCCCTTTCCATGAAGAAATCTTTCCTAATATCACATCCAAACCTCTCCTAGTGCAACCTGAGGCCATTTCTTCTTGTTTCATCTCTTGTTACTTGGGAGAAGAGGCTGATCCACACCTCGCTACAGGCTCCCTTCAGGCAGTTGTAGAGAGAGATACAGTCTCACCCTGAGGCTCCTTCTCTCCAGACTTAACAACTCCAATGGCCACAGCTGCTTCTTATCAGACTTCTGCTCCAGACTCTTCACCAGCTTCATTGCCCTTCTCTGGACCCACTCCAGCACCTCAATGTCTTTCTTGTAGTCAAGGTCCCAAAACTGAACACAGGACTCAAGGCATGGCCTCACCAGTGCCAAGTACAGGGGGACAATCACTGCCCTGATCCTGCTGGCCGCACTATTTCTGATAAAACTCAGGATGCCATTGCACTTCTTGGCCACCTTGGCACACTGCTGGCTCATGTTCAGCTGGCTGTTAACCAGCACCCCCAGGTCCTTTTCCACCGGACCACTTTCCAGCCACTCTTCCACAAGCCTGGAGCGTTGCATAGGGTTGTTGTAACCCCAGTGCGGGACCTGGCACTTGGCTTGTTGAACTTCATACCTCAATGGCCTTGGCCTATTGATTCATCCTGTCCAGAAGTCTCTGCAGAGCCTTGCTGCCCTCCAACTGATCAACACCACCCAACTTGATGTCATCTGCAAAATGACTGAGGGTGCACTCAATGCCCTTGTCCAGGCTGTTGACAAAGACATGAGTCAGGACTGGCCTCAATACTGAGACCACATATGACTGGTCACCAGATGGATGTAATTCCATCCACCACCATTCCTTGGGCTTGGCCATCCAGCAGGGTTTTTACCCAGTGTAAATAAAGAAAAATGAAAAAATAGAAATTTGGAAATGTTGCCATAGGAATACCAGTACTTTGGTGATTTTTCAAAAAACTTTTACGTTCTCTTGCTTTTCAATATATGTGGATTTTTCCAAGGAAAATAAGAACATTTCAATGAGCATATTAATCAAAACCCTAGCAAATACTTGGGTAAAAACCAACATTAAATAAAAAAATTCAGACACCTCAAAAGAGTCCGTGTGATTTGCTGCAAAAAAATGGGATAAGAATGTTTAAAGCAAAGTATTGGTAATAAATGTTACAAACTGGAAATTTTCATGCTAGACTTACATTGCAAGCTAATGATGTAGGAGAAATTAAATGGTTTAAAAACCTTCCCCTTGCTACCTTTTCAACAGAAAAACTATAAATTGCCCCACCCTCCTTCATGACATGCTTTTACATGTAAAAATTATAATTAAAATAATATATTTATTTCATCTAAAGTACTTTCTGTTCATTTCCTTGTTATTCTAGATGGTTGTCTTCATTTTATGGGAAAAAAATGACAGTTGTCATGTCAGCAATGGAATAGCCAGAACTGTGATGGATATTCTGTCTGTAAAAATCTCTCAGCTCTGAATATTTAATGAAAGAGCTGCAGGACAGAACCAGACTGAACTAGTATGTTGTTGTTGTTGTTAATATATCCCATTCCAATGGTCAGAAAGCTCTGACCTGTGTGTTGTTAAAATGGAATGGAAAAGTGAAGTGCATGAATATCTATTTATGGTAATGGAAAAGACTGAAAGTAGGACAAGGTCATTTTGTCCATAAAAAGAGGATTGTGAGGAAATGCATCTCAAGCATAAGACAGGATATTCTGAATAGCCTGTAGAACGGGCATGTTCTACCTGCCAAGCTGGGATGCATTAAACTTTTTGACTCAGCTCCTCTTGCCCAGTTTTCTCCTTTGCCCATGTGTATCTGTCACATGAAGTGTTATTTTTGGAGGTAGCTATCTGTATCTGTGTAATGAAACTTTTTTTTGGAAGTTTGAATTAACTAGAACTTTTAGACAATCTGGTTTGTTTTTTAAATTCTGCACACAGTTTTTCAAGATTTTTTTCAGCTTTCTCTGACATGAGCACTACTGGAAAATGGTTACAGGCATGAGCTGAAAGGGCATGCTAGGAAATGACATGCACACATACACGTTCCCAAGTTCAGTTTTGTTATGCAAGTCAACTCTCAATTTAAAGTTACTCAGGTCAGACAAACTAGCAAGAATCACTTACTAGAAGATTGTGAATGAGCAACGACTTGATAAAATGTTTGGGAGCATATGAAGAGTGTAGGGTATCTTCTTCATCAAAACTGCCCATGACGCACTGATTGATCACAACATCTGTAATTAAATATGCAAAAGATTTTCCAAAATGCTGACTTAAAAGGAGAGGCCAAATCCTCAGATTAGGTTGAGGTTTTGATATCATAGGAATATTCAGTCTTTAGGTGTTTGAGGAATGAGAAATAGGAAGGTCAGTGATAATTAACATCTCCATGGGAAAGTAAATTGATTAAAGCCTAAAAATATTTCATTTTGATTACTTGGAAGACTTATATTTCACAATTAGTTTCTGCAGTTTTCTTTTTCTTAGATTTAAACCTTGTTCATTTAAATACTCTTTTAAAGAAAGGTAGTTTAATGAATACTTTGCTTTGGCTCACTCTTGGCTGCAAATGGCATCCAGTTCTTCTATTCATTTCTTGTCTAACTAACAGTACTTAGGCACAGGAACACAAGAAAAGCCCACAAAGAAACAGTAATAAGAATAGTCTCTAAGAGAAACTGTTAGAAGTGCTCTTTAAAAAATGATAGCAAGCAGATGACCTGCTGTTGAACTGACAAGTTCATAAATGGTTTCAGATCAGTGACACGAAAGCACCTGAGGAAGAAAGCAAGCACTGGAGTTCAGTGAACTGGATACTACAGAAAGAAAGAGAGGAATGGGGAGCCTCACATCAGACAGAAGGGAGGAAGGAGAGCAGGGAAGAACTGCTGAACTGATATTACATCTTGGTTTAATTAAACCCAGTTGGGCATATTGATCAAAACATACTCAAATTTCCCTATCCTTTGTTTTTTTTCCCTGCAGAGCAAGACAAGAGGAATGGAGGATCTTCTGAGTTTGACATCCAAATTGCATGCATCATACAATCAGAGGATGATGGGATTCATATCTAAAAGGCCACTTCCACTTCATTCTAATTTTTCATGGTTTGTTGTAGCAGCACAGACTGCTTATCCACTTATCTGTTCAGTGTTGAAATATGCACAGTTTCTTTCTTTGAAATGGCTCCATGTTTAGAAAATATTTCTGCTTTTAGGAAACTCTTCAATACATTAATCTTTATATTATGAGCGCAGACTGCCAAGTTAATAAATGGAGCCATGTTCTCTTGCAAAGGTAAGATCAAGGAGTGAAATCACATTTCACTGGGGCTTGCAGCAGCCGCAGACTGCCTTGGTGTAAGGCTGGCTCTCCTGCCTCAATCCTGCACTCTGCCAACAGCAAGCAAGCAAAAAAAAAAAGTCTTTCTGATTGAATCTGCTCTGGTTTGGGATCTCCAAGCAAACTGCTTTTTGGATGTACTTTCAAAGGTGGCCCAACTTCTCTCTGTTCTGAAGATTACATCAGTGATTAGCTAAATAAGTTTGATCCATTCAGCAATCAAGAAGTAAAAAATGCTTCCCGATTTTTCTTTTTAATCTGTGCAAAGGCCTTTATTGGATTTGCAATTGGATGATGCAAGGAAGTAATTTCAGGTGATTAGAGTTATACTTACTTAGTTTCTTGCATTATCTAAAATGAAAGTAAAAAGACTTGAAAACTGTGTGAAGCCTGAAGGTCTATTTTCTGTGTTACTGTAAGTAACTGAGTAGGCAAATCATAAAATCCAAGGTGTCCCTCCTAGCAGATTTCTGGAAATGTCTCTTTTAAGCTATTGATAGTTAAGTCAGAAAGTTGTACTTACACGAGAAAGTGGCAGACAGAATCTGTTTTCCATGAAAACTGTGAGACTGAATGAGTAGGAGTAGTAATGCTGTAGAAATGACTTTCTGAGGATACAAACAAGGCAACTTTGGAGGATGAAATCATAGCTTTTATTTGGCTAACTTGTATTTTGAAAAAGCATTTAAATTTTTATACTGCAAGACTTCTTTTGATCTCAGACAAAAGCAGTAGCATTCAAACCTGTTAGAGATGGTGAACAATTCCTCCAAGTTTTCCTGGTTTTAGGCCAGGACAGCGTTAATTTTTTTCTACCAGCCATGAGGTGGTGGAGCCTGGAGCCGTATGAATCTGCCTGGGTTGTTATTCTACACCACCCTCATCACTGCCAAGGTGGAAATAAGGGATTGTCTCTTCCAGGAAGGAAGGGGTGTGGTTACCACTGGGGAGAAAAAGGTGGCCCGTAGAGGGTCCGTTTACCATTTTGTTCACTGTCTCAAGGGTTGCACCGCTTAGGTTTCAGTCAGTGAGCAATTTTTGCATGTAAATCACCCTCTTTTTTGCATACTTTTATTATGGGTATTGTCGCTGTTATTGTTCATTTTCTTATCTCATTGTTTCCAGTAAATTGTTCTTATCTCAACTTGGGATATGTCTGCCTTTTGTCTCTCTCACCAGAGGGGATGGGGGAGGGGAGCAGCTTGTGGTTTTCATTTTAGTGGGAGCACTAAATTAGAGAGTACCGCTCCTAAACCATGACGAAAGCCTAATCTCAATTTAGCAGAGAGATTGAGAGGCTGCTTGCGGCAGGGAGCAGTTTCAGATAACCATGCCCCGTGTGACAGACCTCAGTCAGCTGGCTGGGCTGGAGTGGACAGCAGGTGTTGGACGGGGGCTTTGCACCCCTTCAGAATACAGTGAAGTACTTCTGAATGCAATCCATTATTATGACTTACTTTTACCTTCATAGAAAAATCTGATCTGTACTCAAATGTTGATTCCTGTAACTTTATTTATGAGAAACATCTGTGTTTATCACTGAGAAACAAGCTCTGCTTTGAGTTGTAAACTACAAAAAAACTTTTAATGGTAGAACTTCCAAAGCCAATTAAAGTATATGGGAAAGAATAATTAGTTATCCACAGATTTATTATATCTGCTATGAAATAGTATATCTAGTACACATGGTAGACTGAGGACGTCTTTGGAATGTTAATTTTTTAAGTATTTGTATATTTGTATGTGGTATTTGGAAAGAAAGAACATTTAATCTCATGTAACTTTAGCTGTAAGAAAGTAAGGCACCCAGCCTCCTCTATGGTCAATGCAAATAACAGACTGAATGGAAATCCTCAGAGAGAAGAGATTCCTGGACCTTAGTTTGAAGAGTAGGTATAAAGGCTAACGTTAGTTGAAGCCCACTGTGAATGCACAGATGTAACTTGCATCTTCTTAATGTCTCTACCATAGAACTAATGTCTTTTCCTGCCTTGGTGTATCCAGATGTTTGTGTTAATCTCAGGAAAAAAAAGACTAATGAAAAACCTAATTTATTTCACATTGAGGGTTATGAACAGTGGTGAAAATTAAAGAACCAAGTTCTGTTCTGATATTCTGATACAACTATATGTTATTGAATTTTCTCTAGATTTCTGTGAAGACAAATGTAGTTGTGTTATACTGTCTTAGATTTCCCTTAGCATTCTTGAATGATTTTGTAAATAGCCTTGCACAGTTTTAGTTTAGAATTAAAAATCAAAACTCATTTACTCTAAAAATCAGAATGAAATGTCACTCATAAATATGTTACTTTTAAGTTTTAGAAAGATTCCTCCTTGCCTCCCACCATGGATATCTACAGAATCCTTTGCTCCCTCATCTAGTCTGGACAAGAAGTAGAATCACTTAATTAATATACATAAGATAGTACTCTCTACAACAAGAGAAAGATGTGATGACAGTATATACCAGCATTCTTGTGTAAATGTAATCAGTGGGGAGCAATAGTAGTAACCCACATATCTGTGGCCTGTGCTAACAATCTGGTTTCAGACTCTACAACTGCATATTCTACTCCCTAATTTGAGGTAGAACATTTACATCTTCATAGCTAATACTTACCTGAACAAGGTATATTATGCTGGGGTACACTAGAATCACATCTTCATCTTATAGATGCTATGTTAATATATAAACTACAAAAAGATCTGTGATTTTCTTCATCCCAACTACTTATGAATATGAGTCAAGCTCTTCAAATCATGGAACTCTTTTAAATAGTATCAGTTCTAAAGGTAAAATATTTTGGGCTCTTTTTCCTCCACTTCTAGTTTTTAGCACTAGAATTTTTAATCTCAGATTCTTCTGCACTCAGGAGAAGGAGAAATGAACTGTTACTTTTTTATGAACTCTGAGATAGGTAACTGCATCACTTTAAGGAACTGTGACTTTAAGGAACTCGTTACAAAGAGTTTCAGGAGACATTTAAGATCGGATTTCAAAGAATCTTGAATTTGAAAGCCTAAGAGGTTGGCTAACATAAATAAATTGCAGCTGGATTATTAGACTTCTAGACACTAATTACCTTTGAAAACTCTGGTTTCTTCAGAACAGCAATGTAATGATGGTTGGTTTTGTACATTAATATTTATTCCTAACTGTTTATCTTTTAAATTAAGCTTAGCTGGGCTTTGATTTAAATGCATTTGTTAAGGTGTATTTTGAAACAACATATGACCACATCATCATTTATTGACTTGCGCAGGGGTTATAAATGATTGATTATACTGCTTAGTCAACACTCACTTTCTTTCTGTAAAGAGACTGTGGCATACAGCTAAAATGGACATTAGAGAGATAAGGAAGGTTTTTAATATAGATTGTAGTCACTGTTGTCACAGGATGCGGTAAGAAATACGACTGCCCCGAAATAAAGTCCACATCTGTTCAGGTAATAATGGCTGAGGGAGAGGGAGGGAGATGAAGTCAGGAGTGCTTCCCTTTAATGGGAAACTCTGGATTTGTTTTTCTTGTTAATTCAGGAAATGCCAATATATGGGGACCTGTGACAGAACTTTAAACAAAAGAGAGCCAGCTCTGATTTTGGTAGTGATATTGGAATTTTCACAGCAATGAACAAACAATTTTCTAAATACCTTGGGAGCAGGATGGAGTGCAATTTCAACAAATTAAATATTGTATATGACAGCTAAGAATGCTGTCAATGGAGTACTTTCATTTACTGAAAATGGGGATGAAGAACTAAAGGGTTTACCTAATGTAAGAAATATTACTTCTTTGGAATTTGCAAATTGTATACAGCTATGGAATTACATTATCTCTCTAGTAGTGACAGTTTGGGATTTTTTTTCCCATTAGTATTAATGATCAGCACTTCCTTGATTCTTCACTGAAATTCAAAGGTCTTTTACTACTGATTTTAGTGTTATTAGTGTTATTTTAGTATTCCTTGTGTGATTTTCATTAAATTGGAAGGTCCATTCATTTACTGACATGAGTAAAATATTTTCTATGAATTCTTATTGCTTTCTTCAAAATATAGACAAGAACAAATAAAGAGCCACAACGAATCAGAGTAAATATGACCTAATTTTTCATGTTTATGTAAGTGATAATAACAGCTATATAGGAAGAAGTGTATGAACAGGAAATGAATACCAGCATACTTTCTCACCACCACAAGAGATTTCCTGAGCTTTATCGTTAATAGCCCTGAATGGGTTCTTCCATGTATTTGTTTGATCCATTTTTAGTTCATGTAGACCATTAGCATCCACAACAAACTATAATATAATTATATTTCACTTGTTGGCTTTGGAACTGAGTTTTTAAGTGTTAGCAGAACTGTATTAACTTGTTCTTATCTGCAGAAAGCATCCCAGATGACACTGGGAATTAGGTCTCAGGAGCACATATTAAACAGAAACATATTCAATATTAATACTGCAATAATATACCCTGTCTTCCAAAGAACTTAGTGATATCATAGACATCTGTGCTCCATCAAGTCAGATGTCTGAGCTGTGAACTGTTCAAATATGAAGATTCAAAGCCCCTGGAGTTATGACACCAATGCATGGAATTTCATGGATGTCTTGTTTATATACGTTTTCATTCTCTGAGTGACAGTAAAACAAACAAAGAAAAAAGGTGCAGATTTCCAGAACAGATTTGCCTGGCAACAACTCTGTAACTTCTTTATTAAAAAGATGAGGCAGTCTTTGGGCTAATTTAAGACCCATAGTAAATCAAGTTATAAAAGCAATTAAGTAAAGATCTACAATGCTGCACTTGACTTTTTTGCATATATGGGCATATAAATCATACAGATGTAACTGTCATTTCAACATAGCTATTTACCAGAGGTAAAATATGCCTATTTTGTGCACAGATTTTGATCTAACTTCGTGGTTCCTCAGAATTCAAATTCAAGAGCTGTCTTTCTGATGATTGGCACTGAAGAAGGAAAGGTATGGAAGACTTGAGTGTTTATTATCGGCAAAAAAACAGACAAAAATTTTTTAACTGGAGTATGTCCACACAAATGTAATGGCCAAAGACCCAGGTAGAATAAAATATGAAATAGAGATAATTTTGGCTGTAGGAAGGGTGGACTACAAAATACATCTTTTATTACTATTTTTTCTGCAGATTGAGTAATTACCCAAGTGACTTTCAATATTAAATACTGACATATTCCACTCAAAGTATTCAATTTACTGCTGATTAGAGCCTCAAATTCTGTGTTGATGAAAATTTGAAGTATAAACAAAAAATAAAATTGTGTAATTTTGTAAGGAAATTAATTTTTTTTTTTTTAAGAGAGGAATAATTGTTCTAGTTCCTTTATTTTTTTACATCAGAATACTAGCAAGTAGCCAGATGTTTTGTTTCTGAAGCATTGTCCAAGAATCAGGGCACTGTGAAGGTCAGCTCTGTGGGATCAGAAGCAAACTGAGGAGTTTCACAAGACCAGGAACAGGCTGCATAAGAAACCTGTGAGCCAGGGTTTAAACTAGGAGACTTTCAGAGAAATCCCTCAAGAAATACAAGGCTGCAAAATTTTGCTGGAGAATTCCTGATCACTTCTAGCATTTTTTTCATTGCAACCATACCTATATAGCATATGGATACTGGTTGCATAGTGGGGGATGTAGAGGCAGATTTTCAGGAGTCTTTAGCAGCTATTCAAGGGCAAATAGTCACAGGTTTTCAGCAGCTTATTGAAACATTTTGATCTGAAACCCAGGTACCAAGCTTACTCAAATGCTTTTGAAACCCCACAAATGGACAGAACCCATTTTTAAAGACCGTAAAGTGTCATCTCTCTTCCCAGGGAAGGCCAAAAAAGAAAAGTAACAAGCTAGGTGTTAGAGTGGTGCAAAGGAAAGTGTCTTGGAGTGGTCATGTCAGGGATAGGTGAGGGCAGGACGTGAAATTCCTGTCAGCTACAGAGGATCTTGAGCATGTTCCTAATTGATATGATCTTCCTAATAGTGAAACAGAAGCTGTGAAAGGCTCAAGGAGTACTGTGGCCCTCTGGGTCTCTTACAGACATACAAAATCTTTCCTCCATTAAATGAAAGATCCACAGGCCTTTGCACATCTTCCTTCCTCAGTGAGGTATTAAACCATTACTTGTTAAGCCACTGAAGATGGTGGACAACATTGAATCTTTAATTCTTCTAATTAATTAATTTCTTTTACAGACTTGCATTATGACAAATCAAAATCTACTGACTCTTCCCCTCAAAAAAATAAAATCTGTCTCTCCCATCAAATTAGTTAAATTGTGGTATATGCAGACTGCAACGTATGAGGTCTGTCAGCAGGATCTGAGCATACAGCTCAGGTGTATGCTGTAACAGTGTAAGTTAAGTCATGGGTCAGTAAGGCCCATGGCAGCCTGAACAAGTTATGTGCATTCATACAGGAGTGTGCAGTATGAGGACCTAAAACAGGGATAAAATTGGACTCCATGGACAAATCTTACTGCGTTTCTTCTTTTTTTTTTCTTTTCTTTTTCTTTTGTTTAACAAATGATTCAATGATCTTGTTTATTTCAAGATATATTTCTTCCATTTTGTGTAGTAATTTGGAGGCAAAAGTAGTCTATTACAGAACCCCTCTCAACTCTCAGATGTAGAAGCCAGGAATTCCATGCATTTCTACTGAGGGTTTCTGTTGTAAATCATTACAAAAGTTTGTTTGGATTGTGCCTTGCAAGTCAAAGAACCACTGAAATTTACATTTATTAACTATGGACTTTTGATCCCACCCTTCACAGTAAAACAGCAGTAAAAGGAACTTTTTCCCTCCTCTACATATCCCTCAACTTTATAGTTTTGGGATTCATCTCTATTTAAGAAGATCACCTGGTGATTAATACAAATACTTAGTCAATATTTGGTCTGTAAAAGTCTTCGCCTACCTCTTCTTTATAAAACAAAGAAATAAAACCCATATATTTTGTAGCAAACATTTTAAAGCGCTTACCCTGTGTCTGTAGTCACAACTCTCCAATAAAAATCAAATGGGAAAACCCACTGCATTGTTTTGATATGGCAGTAACTACAAGACAAAATTGCTTTTCAAGCAGAGAATGAGAGGATGAAGGCTACAACATCAATAAGTTCTTGTTTTATATAATTCATGGTCTTTCCAATCAGGCATGTTGCCAATGGTACCATTTTTAGGGCATATTTATAATGTGAGTTGCAAGACAAAGAAAACTCAGGACCCAGCAATATTCAAGCAATAAACTCTTACAAAGTTAAACAAAGTTTATAACAAAAGAGCAAAGATCTGCACGTGAACAACCGTGAACCTGCATGAACACACCTGAACATCTCTGCCTGAATAAAACTGCCAAGTAGTGACAGGCTTTGGTCCTGTGGATGGTGACATTGATGTGACTGCTACAACTGTATTTATGGACCTAGGAAGACTGTGCAGCCTTCAAGCCTATGGGTTTTGGCAAGGTCTTGCAGTGCAGTTAGGCCACATGCCGCTGTCTTAATTTACATGCTCAAGTGGCTTAAAACATGTCTTCATACAGCAGTAATGCTGCTGAAACTAAGTACAGGTATGGTTCCCTTCATTCCAGTAAGATTTCCCTGTGAGGTGCTCTGTGTTACACCAGGTCCCACTGAAGACAAAGAATCAAGCCTGGATTGGCTTAACACAGATGCATCAGATGTGTACGATTAAATTTATCAGAATAAAGGATCTGGCCCGCTCATTTCTGTTATTAAGTGATCATATTTTTTGCTATTTTAATCCTTTCTTCTGAAATTAAATATACTGAAGTACAAATATATTTCCCAGCGTATAAATTAATTAAGTCAGTTTTCATTCCAACTTTGAGAGACAGAAAAAAGATTCCTTTCTTAAAATGGTGTAGGCCTGCATATCATCATTAGGAGTTTTGCCATGCATCCCTTGAGCTGCCTTATTTTACTTTAAAAACTCCCACAGTCTGCAACTGACAGGAGCAATAAGTCTCAAAAAGCTTGCCAAAATTACCATGCCCCTTTGTATATTTTTTTAAAAAGTAACATTTGGACCAAAGTATGCAGTGCTGCTAGGTGAGGCAGTTGTTTCTTTAAGCTTATGGACTAGAAAGCTGTTGGGGAGTGTGTTACTCATGTCTGAGCTGGTTCTAGTTATGGGAATCCAATGCACTGGAAATTTGGGCATAAGAGCATTTGGAGCTTGCAGAAGTGCTGCTGAGGTTTGGCCAGCTCAGAAGAAAAAAAAAAAAAAAAAAAGGAGCAGATTTTTCCTTAATAATGTGTAAACATTTTTGAGATAGCCTTGCCTAAAAACCTGTGCAACCTGATGAAGAACTGCAAATTGTACTTGATATTGCCCTAAAAGACACTGATGTTCTCACAGAACAACAAGACCTACCTACCCATGTGGAAGGCATGTCTTCGCCTTCAGAGGTCCGGATCCAGTCACATTTACCTTATGAGCAGTCTCATTGAAATTACTGAAAGTTAACTGAAGAATAAGATAGGATCTAACTTGAATAAATGTATCAGGATGCAGAATGAAGCTTTAAGCATGGAGTCAAAATCTGTATTTTACTTATGGAAACGGGAGAAATATCCTTATAAAATCTCTGAGACTGAAGAAGTACATAGGTGAAGGGTAGTTCCCTATGTAACCTGCACGCACAAATACATTTGCTCAAACATTTTTCAAGCATTTATATTTTTAAAAGCTTTTCTTCCATGCTCCTAGTTCTTTTTGGTGTTTTTTGTTTGTTTGTCTTAGTTTTGCTTTTGGGTTTTTTTTGGTGTGGTTCTTTTTTTTATTATTTGGTTGGTCGGTTGGGGATTTGTTTGTTTTGGTTTTGTTTGTTTTTTAAATATCATATTTATAGCATTATTTGCTACAGACTGGGCATATACAGATCAAATTCTTTAATGTTGATATTGTCAATTAGTTTTTTTCCCATAAGGGAGAGAAGAGAGCAAGTGCCACACACTGCTAAACAAATAGCAGAATTTGTGTTATCTAGGGCGTACGTGTAGCATTAGTATTAACTAGAGTATAAGTTACTGCTTTTCTGTTCTTCAATAACAACCTATACTGGGGAAAGTATTGCTCACTTCCTTAGACCTTCCTCTCATTCCCTCATACTCTGGCCAAAGTGTTGTGCTAATCTTGACAGAAGCCTTTCTCCATTGCCTCATACTGTGGGTGGTCATTCCCAGCAGACCATTTTTTCCAATTAGGTTAAAGCTTTTCAAACACGTCTGAATTTTATTATCTGCTGTAGGTAAATCTACAAGGTAGAGAGCAATGAGCAGTCTGTTGTTTATTCACACGAAGTGGGACTGATTATCACATACCACTGAGGCATAAGAGGGTAGCAGTCTCCACTCTTGCCAGAGAAGAGCCAAACTAAATCATCATACCTGTTGCTAAAAGTCAGGTGAAAATGGGTTGTTGGGGTTTGTTTGCATGTTTGTTTGTTTTTTCCCTTCAGTGAAGACTCTGAAAGGAGGAATGTTTCTCATTCTGGTCCAAAATCGAGCCCCTCAAATTTGGAAATCAGTATTCCTGTTCAGTGATGGAAAATCCAGTGATACTACAATTATACACAAAATCAAATATATGCCTATAAATCAGCAGATGTGTGGACTCCACATATTATCTTATTACTGAAGTGTGTTGTTTGGAAGTTGTGTGATAGATAAAGAACTAGCAAAATCTTAGAATAAGACCCACTAATTACTATTGTTAATTCCAAGCAGTTTTGCAATGCTTCCCTTCATGCAAAAAAAAAAAAAAAAGTATTAAACAAAGAACTAATTGCTGGTGTAAGTGTATTAGAAGAACTAACATCTTTTTTCAGGAATATTCTGAGAGGTCATTTGTAGACACAATTATTTTATTATTTGGTCTCATTACTGATGCAGAAAATAATATGACTTCCAGTGGCTTATCATGACACAGCTTTCAGTTATTTTAAAGTAAAAAAAATTTTGAAGAAATTTTATTCCAAGTTTTTTGGTCATTCATTCAGATAAAATGATATCATAAAAGGTTTATCATGTTCTAAGAAAAAAAATACCAGCAAGAATTTTCATACAATACATCAAAGTGGATTGTTACTAGATTTTGAGGTTTTCAAAATACGACACTGCTGTTACATGGGCACTGCAAACACTGTAAAACAGTAAATTGACTGAAGGTGAAAGGAATGCTGTAGTAGACACTCATTAACTTCCTTTCTATGGTGAAAAAATTCAGCAAATTAGTTTTGAGTCTGCAGGGTCCATTTAAAACTGAAAACATCTGCTCAAGGGCTGTTGAAATGCCACTCAGAATGAATTAAGTTTATCTGGAGAAAAAAATACCTATGCAGTGGCTAGGAATGGTTTTGAAAGGATAAGCTAATATGAATTTGAAAGAACTGAACAGCAAAAGGAGACATACATTGGAAAAGTCTGTTTCACTTTTTTTATTTCTTATGCTAATGTATTTGGCTGTGCTAACACAACAGAATGCCAGGATCTAGACATCATCATTAACAATTCACGCTGAAGGACTAATTCACCTGTAGGACTAATATTTTCATATTTCCTTTGATGAGAATTTTGAAATAATAAAGACACTTGGATCTCTGTTTGGCATGGTTTATCACATGGTAAGTGAATTGGAAAATCAAGCAACATGACTTAAATGTATGTTGCACTTAAGACACAGATGTTTAAAAAAATCTTCTGGATACATGCCAGAAAAAAGTCACTTAGAAGAAACAGAGATATTTAAGGCTTGTGATAGTGCTTTTGGCCAGACTATTGTCTAGCAACTGAAATGTGATCATCTTTTCCAGAATCAGATCTAAGGTCTTTCTACAGAACTGAAAGAGGGCTCATTTAGATTAGAAATTAGGTAGAAATTCTTAACTGAGAGAGTGTGGTGAGACACTGTAAGAGGCTGCCCAAAGAAGTTGTGTCCCATCCCTGGGAGTGTTTAAGGCCAGGTTGAACAGGGCATTAAGCAACCTGGTGAAAGGTGTTGGAATTAGATGATCTTTTAGGTCCCTTCCAACTCAAATGATCTTGTCATTCTATGATTCTGAGATAACCTTTCTTCTGTGCAAAAGGTCTATATAGAGACAGTCATTAGCCAAGGCTACACTTGAGATTTGAACCTATCACTACCACTAATGTGTTTTTGCAAATGTTGAATATTTGTAGATAAATACTCTCAAATTAAGGGAGCTGGAAAAATCTAACTTAATCTCTTTGTTTGTTACAAGTAAGAGCTAAGAAAATCGCCCATTTTTCTAGCACTAATCCCAGAAAATGCTTAAATTGTCATTAACAATGTATTGCTGTTGTAAACTGTGAGACTATATTCCACCATTCTTGAGGATATTGTGTTTAACCAGCGCCACTTGTTCAAAAAGGTTGCCTTTTCCAAGGAAAATTCCCTAATTTCCTGAGTAGATGTAATTCTGCACCTCACTGTACCTTGTGAGATATCGTAGGCTGCTTGTCTTGCAAGGGCACATTGCAGTGATTTAGCTGAAGCTAAACTTTAACAACTTAAGCAAGCTGCTTCAGTGGTATATTTCAGTCTAAGATATTGTTGATTTAGATTTTGTGCTAGCCATAAAGGAGTCTTTGCAAAGCTCACCTACAGGGGAGTGGCATCAATCAGTCAAGTGGCGAAGCATGTCACTGTTGGCAAATTCCAGCATAATGTTTATATTTATCTGGAGTCTGCTGTGTTCAGGGTAACATTTTCATTCTCACTTCTACATAGGGAGAAATATCACTTTTTTCTTGAGAAACCTAATTAATTTCCTACAAAAGTGCAAGACCCAAAATGTTTTTAAAGATGATTTTTTTTTTTCTGTTTAGATATAACCCATCTGGGCAGATGATATGATAAAGCTTCTCATGAGCTTTAGTCCTTCTGTGGGCCTGATAGCATTTCAGCTTGATGTATGGTGCCTTCATGGGTCACTAGCATCTGAGTCTGAAAGTACTTACTGAGTCCAGGAAAACACTCACAGAGTCCATTCACATGAAAATGCTGTAAGTTGTTGTTCACAAACAAAAAGGTATGAAGTACCTCTTAAGACTCACTAGGGTGCTTGCCTTAAGTTCCCCAAATGGAAAGTTATTGAAGAACTCCACTTTCCCTCGAATTTCAAGCTTAATGTGTTTGTGATCCTATTTATGAACCACTGTTGTGCATCATGGGATGATACAGTCAAGCTGGATCACAGAAGATAATGAAGCAGCTGAGGCACAGATACAGCATTGCTAAAGAAAGATGTTCTGCTTTTTTTAGTGCTCAGTCTAAAAGTAGAAAACCTCTTGATTTTCAAAGCATTTATTTTTTTTCAATAAAACCCAGCAAACTTCAGCGAGGAGAGAAACTGAATTTCTCTTTTTTATGATCTCTTTTACCTTTGACTCTGTTCCTACCAAACTCCACTGTGACTCTCTCCTGTTGCATCCAAATATGTCTTTCCAACCTTGAATTCAGACATTTTCTACCCCAATCCCTACCATTTCCCGTGTCAAATACTTCAGTTCCAATTACTGAAGCTCTTTAATAAGAAAAGCTGTCCTTTGACTTGTCATTTTCTTTGCTGACACTAGACTTCCTTTCCCAATTCAAGACCCTCCTCTTTCCTGACCTTTGAAAGGTTCAGAAATCCCCCTCTCACATGGATTACAAATCTGTTTTGATGCTGCTCACCCCTAAATTCTTCACACATACACACACACAAGTTGTAATTCTTTCCTTACAACCACTGCTTCCATTTCAGTCAGCAATTGCTGTCTTTTCAGGGTTCTGCTTAAATAGTCCTGTGTGTTTGGTTGCATTTCTTCTGCAGCACTGTCTCTGCTTGCAATCTGCACTCTATAAAGAGCAGATGTACAAAGCATATTAAGCATCTACAAATCATTTACTCTGGGTAATAGAGAAGTTGGAAGGACAGAAGTGCTGAGGTAACACAAGGAGTGTTGTTGGCCATGTATGCTCTGGTATCAACACAAGCACGTCAAGATGAGGAGACAAAGAAAATCTTCTCAAAGGGTTAATCATTTACCTCCCTTGTAAAATTTAGCAAACCAAATGGAGCACCTAATTTTCCTAAGAATATCTTCTCCATTTTCCTCCAAGTCTATAGTGTTCTGGCTGTGAACACAGGTTTTTGGCAAAGGATGCCCCATTATGAAGCCAGGGTGGTACTCAGCCTTGGCCCCCAGAACACCTGTTTATTAACAGTGTGTGTGGAGCAAGCGAGATCAGGACACTTTAGCTATGCTGCTCCACACCTTGCAGGTGATCTATACATTTCCTGCAATTCTTGTCCTGTCCAAAATTCTGAATTGACTGCACACTTGTAGTTCAATGTGCGTACACTGGTTTTGTCATAGCTGTGGCCCAGTACAATTCAATTGCATATGTTCAGCAAACATGTCCAAAAAGTGACTGGATCTTCTTCTCCAGGCATGTAGCAAATAAACAGCCTGTTTCCCACAGCATTCTCCTGGGGATAGAGGCTGATCATGGCTCGGATGGGTGCACTGCTGGGCAGTGGCTGGGCCCAGAGAGTGGTGGTGAATGGAGTTACATCCAGCTGGTGGCCAGTCACAGGTGGTGTCCCGCAGGTATTAGTATTGTGGTCAATTCTATTTTCATCTATGATCTGGATCTGAGGGGATCAGCGGACCTGGGAGTGAAGTCAACAGCCAGCTGGACGTGAACCAGCAGTGTGCCCAGGTGGCCCAGAAGGCCAGTGGCATCCTGTCTTGTATCAGAAATAGTGTGTCCAGAAGAATCAGGGCAGTGATTGTCTCCCTATACTTTGTAACTGGTGAGGCTGCACCTTGAGTCCTGTGTTCAGTTTTGGGACCCTCACTGCAAGAAGGACATTGAGGTGCTGCAGCTGTCTGGAGAAGGGCAACAAAGCTGGTGAAGGTTCTAGAGCAGAAGTATTATGAGACTATGACAGAGCTGGGGTGGTTTAGCCTGGAGAAAAGGATGCTCGTGAGGGACCTTCTGGTTCTATACAAATGCACTGAAAGGAGGTTGTAGTGAGATGAGGGTTGGTCTGCTCTCCCAAGCAACAAGAAGCAGGTTGAGAGGAAATAACCTCAAGTTACACCATAACAGGTTTAGATTGGTTAATAGGAAAGATTTCTTCATGGAAAGGGTTGTCAAGCATTGGAGTAGGCTGTCCAAGGAAGTGGCTGAGTCACCATCCCTGGAGGTATTTAAAAGACATGAGATATGGCACTCAGGAACTTGGCTTAGCGGCAGCCTTGGCAGTGCTCAGTTAAGGGTTGGACTCAATGATGTTAGAAGTCTTTTCCAACCTTAATGATTCCCTGATTCTGTGATTCTAAGTCTCTCACTTATTTCCCAGGAGGTGCAGGGAGCAGGCTATGGCCAGACTACTCAGGAGAGCTGTTAGAACAGTTCATTCATCAGTTTGTTCAACATGTTTATTTCCATACAATTCTAAATCTGACCTAACTTCTTTCTCCAACAAGTTCTTAAGAAAGTCACTATGAATCATTCAGTTAGATGAAGTTACTAGTGAGCATCCAAAAGGGAAGAGATGGGAGTTCTTTGTGCAATACCTCAGCTGTGGCTCCCAGGGCCTGATGGGTGAACCTACTTCTGCAAGGGAGCTGGGACTCATGTAAGGCACTGCAGGGTCTTCACCACTCCTGCTCATAGCTCATCCCCACCAAGTAGCCCCTGAGATCCTCACTGTATGATGCATAGGTGTTCCTGATATCCCCTGTCCCTTTGAGATAGGTGAAAGAGCATAAGCTTCATTTGGGCACTTTCCAGTGGATTTCAAGGCCTGGATCCTTCACTGAGCCAGCTGAGGCCTCATACTGAAAAGCTCTGACTCTACAATGTGTTATGCATGCTGTTGACCCATTTAGAAATATGAACATACAAATAGGAGGTGCAACAGCTTGTGTTATAAAAAGAACTCCGAGCTCCTTATGTGCAGAATATTTCATTTATGCGATTCACTAAAAAGTCCTACTTTTTTGAGTTCTCTCATTTCTGGTGTATCTGTGCAGCAGACCTGAGTTACAGGAGGAAATAGTTGTAAACACCTACAATCTGTAAAAAAAAGCAAAGCAAAACAAACCCACAAGGCAAAATAAATCATATACAAAGATTACTGGCAGCTGTCAAGAATTGAGTGAAACAGCTTGATACAGTGAAAGAAAAAAATATTGGATTCTGACTTTATATAGATTCAGATACATAGGCCCAAGATTATACTTCTAAAAAATCACAGTCAGTTGCTAATCCAGGCTGGAGATACTCCAACTTCATTTTTCTCATTTTGTTGGGGTTTTTTGTTTGGGTTTTTCCTGCTTGTTTGTTTTGGGGTTTTTTAATTGGTTTGGTTTGGGGCTTTTGGGTGGTTTTTTTATTTTGTGGTTTTTGTTTTGTTTTGTTTTGTTTTTATTTTTCATTTTGCTTTAACTTTGGAGAATCATTCAGCATCATGCCTTTTTTGTGTTCCCAGAACTACCTTGCTCTTAGAACTTGTGGAAATTTTCCTCTGTGTACTGTTGTGCCTGTATGATTTATCTTCAGATATTTATAAATGCATGCTACTTGTGGATATTTATTTATTTAATACTTAGCTTAACAGGACAGTAGACTGAATATTTTCTTCTGTAAATTTTTACATTTGCAGTTGGTTACATATTCCTTATTACTGACTATTGCAGTAGCTCATTTTCCCCCGATTTATTAAAATGAGGAATGTATAGTACAAGTAGATAATTGTTCATTTAGTCTACAGATTTCACTGTACTCTGCACATAGGTTGCGTTTGTGTTGTTGACTTCTTTACTTCATCTTCTCTAGCCCTCACAATTGCTTTTTTTTGTTGTTGTTGTTTTGTTCTATTATGGGTGTTCTACCTTTCTACCTCCTCTTGTTTCTTTACATTATTTGATGAGCATTAAATTTGTAGAGGTATTTCCTGCCTTCATTTTCCTCCTGCGAGTTTCAATTGCTTCTTTTGGCTTGCTATATGTCTGTTACTTTTCCATCTCCATAGTTGTGACTTTCTGAACAAGGCAATTTCTCTGTAAAGCAGAACAAATTTTCATCTGTTATTTTATATTACTTAAATCAAAGCAGTAGAAAGAAAAAAAAATCATGTCAGGAGAAGACTGAATAATTTAAGTGTCTGCATTATTTAAATATCACTTTGGATATATTTAAATATACAGATGTTTAATTGGACCTACATTTTTATTAGATAGGATTTGCATTTTCAGCTGTGGTCCTTGACATTTCAGGTGTTGATGTCATGTTAATGTCAAAGTATTTTACAGAAAATTGCACATTGCTTCTCTCTTGACATTTATGTTATTTTTTCAAATAATGTTTCATAAGATTAGGAAAAAAGTTAGGAAAACAGCAAATTTCTTTACTTCTAAGTTAGATCTGCACAGCAGTTTTTGCTTTTTGAATAACATTTTGGTTGCAAAATGTCATTGCTTCCACATTGGGATGTCATGCAGAAGCCCATTGCTGTAGAGGAAATTGTTACAGTACCACTGGCATGCTATGATTTTTTTGCCACCCTTTAGATTGCAGAGAGCCAGCCAAAAAATTAGTTACAAACACAGCAGAATTCCATTGCCTTTAACAAGTATAAATGTTTACTATTAAACAGAATAGCATATAATCCTCTGTTGCTGAAAGTAGCAACACAAACATTAGAAATGCAACATGCTGCTGCAGACATTCAGATAAAACTGAAGCTATTCAGTTTTGCACGTACACTGGAAAAGTGTGGACACATTAAACCACTTAAATGCTAACTCATGGAGACTAGTACTCTGGGGCTTGTGGCAAATGCACAGGGACACAGCCCTTGAGCCCTTGAGCGCATGGGCTGCCATGGCTGTGGCTGCAGCCAGTTTTGGCAAGCAGATGGGAAGGTCATAAGAAAGAGGAAAGAGGTGGAGGCACCACACACAGACAGGGAGATGCAGGAAATGGGACAAGGATTTGGGGTGAGAGGCATGGGACTTGATGGTCTCTAATTACAAAAAACGTGTGTTTATCCAGACATGCTCCCAATGCAATGAATTTTGATGGACGTGACTTGGAATGAAAGTTCAGGTCTGCTAAAATGCATAACCAGCACTGTGTGGTGCTGTGTGGACCTGGATTTCGTGTTTCACTGGATCCATTTCTTCTCAAAGTCAGACTTTGCTGAATGCACAGTATTTTCTTGACAGCTGTGGAATTCAGTTTTGGAAGACAAAAATAACAGTGAGTGTGAGAGCTGGATAAAATCTTCGCTATAATCCAATCTGCTGCATAAAAGAAGATGTAAGCTATTAAAAAAGGACTTTACTGCATTACCCGTGAACTCTTCGTGAAATCTACAGTTCAGTTTTGAGATACGGTTTTCTTTTCACACAGCTAACTAATCTTGTTTACAAAATTTGGACAACAATTTCATTGTATTCCTTACTATATCTCAGCATGAGAACTTTTGAAATAAACTGTAACTCCTTTTATTTCACTTTTGCTCAGAAGAACCACAAAATTGAAACATTTAGATGTTTCATAGAAAATAAAAAGCAGACATTATATCAGCTCTGGGATGATGAGAACCAGGACTAGATCAGGAAAGTCAGATATGAAGTTACGGTTATTACATATCTGGTTTCTGAGAGACAGGATTTTCATCCAGAGAAAGATTATGATCCAAAATATGACCCTTCTACTATAAAGCCAAGCACATGACTCTACACTATGTTAATCTCTACTATGGAGACTGTAAAAATTTTGATTGTAAAGGCAGTACTGCTAAAATAATCCCAATTTATGTTATTTTAATTTTGCTCTGGCAGTGTTTGTCAGAAAACAGTGCAATTTGTGGTGAAATCAGGTTGGCCAGTGCATAACTGCATGATTGTTTAAGATTTAGGCTTATGTGCATTTTGACTGCAGTCTCCAATGTGGCCATGGTCAGAGTTCAACCGTGCAAAATGAAGTCAGATGCTATTTCACAACAAAATAAGAAATATATCTATAAAAATAACTGTTTTTTCATGGTTTCATAATAAAATTTAATTTCAACAAATTAAAATATATATTACAATTTACACCTTACCAAAACTTTGCTTTCCATCCAGTTTTGAAATAAATATTATACTAAAATAGAAGCCTATAAGACACCAAGGTCAATTTTCCTCTGAACATGAGTGAAGATTAGGTCTCTGAATCCACTACTGAATATTAGATATAGTTTTAACAGTTGTTGAATAGTGTTTTCTGTGTTTTAAGTACCAACACTCAATAATGATAGCTCTAATATCCCAAGGAACTATACCTTAAACTTTGGATTCAAATCAGGTCTACTATCTTTTCTGGGCACATACGTACAAATACTTAAAAACATATGATCAAGAGTAATAAATAAAGTAAAATATACAATTTTAATTTATTATTAGAAATACATTCTTAATGGGTAGCCAGGATCTTTTATCTAACTTCATAGCTGTTAAAGGTCATAGTGTCAATTGTCCTTTTGAGAGACTGGGATTTTCTTCCAAGTCTAGGCTAGGATTAGAACATGTTACAGTTTGTCATATGTGGGTGTTAGTCGGTAACCACGGTTGATATTGTTATACCCTATGGCCTTAATGTTAGTTCTTCCTTCAGCTTGGTAACTCTAAACAGCTGAACTTTCTTGAAACAACTTTTGATGTATAAATAGTTCTCGGTAAGTAATTTTTGCATGGAGTTATTGACAGTGATGACATTGTCGCATTTAATAGGATACACAATGGAGACTGTAAAACTGGTTAATATTAACGTTTGAAAAAAGGCAGCTATTTTCTTTGGCAATGGAGATACCTGGGTAGTTTCCATGCTTCATGGAGGGGAACTACTCCATGGAGGGGCTGCCATGAGAGATGTCATGCACTCAGCTTGCACTTCAGCTTCTCAGTGTAATTACTCAGAAAAATAAGATTTGTACTCCACATGATTTATGCATTGCTGTGATTGTGACTAAGTTACTACAGGCAGGGAGGGGAAACATTGTTCAAAAATGAGGAGTTAAAGTGGGAGGTAGGCTTCTGGTGAGAGCCCACCATCCTGCTGTGAAGGTAGCCTCAAGGAAAGGCAAGGCACAAGTAGCACAAGTAGGCTTTTATGCTAATCTGACATTAGCTATGGTTTTCCTCTGGCAGAATTATTTTATTGAAGTAGCAGATTTTCCCCCTTTTTTTGTTTATCCTTTAAATCACATGCAGGAGTTATAGTCTTCATTTTGCCAAAGAATATGTCTTTGGAAAAAAAATATTAAATTTGAAGAAATGTGATACTGTTTAAACATTGTTTTCCTGAGGAGAAAAGTGCTACATGATAATTCGCAGCAAAATGCCTTAAGAAACATACAATTGATTTTGCATTTTGTTTGTTTGATTTCCAGAGCTGGCAAAGGTCATGGAATAATGAAATGGTGACACACATCATTCAAAAGCAATCAAAACTTGGGATGCCTGAAAACCGTTTCAAAATAGTGAGAAAGTTCAGGCTGGGAAATGAACTAACTCACAATAACATTAGCCATATGACAGACAAACCTTGTAAGAAATCAAATACGCTTGTGAAGGGAAGAGATTACATTGCCACCAGAAAAATGAATGAATTTTTTCTATATTTCTATAAGATCAAATGTTAACTTTATGTTAAAACACACAGAGATAAAATTATACAAAGACATATGACATTGCTGTAAAAATCTAAAGTGGTTTCTTTAGACTTTTTTAGACAAAGGCAATATCAAATATATTGGACCTATTTCCTATTAACATAGATACATAAGGTGAGACTGAAGAAAAACACACTCAACCTTCTAGAAGAGGTAACTAAGATATTTATTCCCTCTTATATTACAGCAACAAGGGACTTCTAGTGAATCTGAGAACAACTGGATTAAAAATAATTTAAAAATATGTAATCAACCCATGGAACTGTAGGCCAGAACGTTAAGAGCATAAAACCTTCAAGCATTAAAAGGTAAATCAACTCTTTGGTGGCCGGAGCCTGGGGAAAGTTCTCAATGGGTTCATGTGTCTCCGATTGCCCACTGTGCTTTTGCCAGATGCACCCACATAGCTGGCTGTTGTTAGACACAAGGCGCAGTATCACTGGTCTGATGTGGGAGGAGAAAATCTATGCTCCACTGTTTTCTTAAGAGGAAGAAAGAGTCCATTAACACACAGGAATCTGCTTTTGAGTCACTCTTTGCTGGAATGAACTTTTAAGTCCGCCAGTAGCTCTTCCAAAGGCAGGAGCTCTCCACTTAATGTGAAACAGGTCTTGGAAAATAGAGCCAGATAAAGCAAAGGAAGAACATAATCTCTGAGATGAGCTGAACAGATAGTGGGATCCAGTTGTCTTGCTGCTTTCAATAAGGAATGCTGGGATAAATTAAGTACACAATGGAAATTCAGATCTCAAAATACATGTGTGATCCAAAGTGCTTTTGGGTGTCCAAAATTCCCATTTTCATGGGAATTACAAAAAAACAGAAATCCTAAATTATAAAACCACAATATCACATGTTTAAGACTTCACAGTGTTTATTGCCTTGGACGGTATGAGATTTCTTTGTGTTTGGCATTGTTTCTTATTAATAATAATAAAACCAACAATAATAATAATAATAATAATGATCATTATTAATTTTTTGGGATTGGCACTGCAGTTATTTATTAAACAAAACTATGACTAGAACTGTTTCTCCACAGTCCACATCATCAAAAGAAGAATAATCTCTGCCTTGCTCTTCACTCTCTCTTTTTCTCTCTCCCTCTCCCTCTGTCTCTCTCTCATGAATAAATTGTTTGGCTTGCAGTTCATCCTTTCCTATTTAAAATAAACTTTTAGGATTTCTCAAGCACTGATGTAAATTTGGATCCCAAAATCAACAGAAGCCAAAACAAAGAATTTCATTGACCTCAGTAAGCTTTGGATTAGGCTTATAATATACTATCAGTCACATTTTTTCTTTTGCACAGGCCCGCAACCCCTTTGCTACCATGTGGAGGATATTAATGGGGAAATACTTCGAAACTTTGCAAGGAAAAATAGCAGAGAATGTAGAAGGTCTTGCATTAGTACCCAATTAAAATTAAAAAAAAAAAAAAGAAGGAAAACAATACTATACAGATTATTATGGCAGTTGCTTTCCATACTGTTACATTTAGTGACTGGGCACAGCTTAATGTGCGGAACAAGTTTGCTACCAAATTTATTCTCCTACATAATACCACTTAGAACATTGAAAAGACTGAACTTGTGAGAAGGTATGATTATTATATAAATATGTCACATGAACATTGTGTGTTAGAATTATTAAATTCCATCGTAATTTCCTTGACCTTTTTCAGGAAAGAAAAGCAAAATAGAAATGAAAACCAAGGAATAGACAGAAAGTTCCAAATGTAGTACAAGCCCCCTAATTTTGGCAAGTTTTCCAGCACAGCACTCAAGGGGTTGATCCTGGCCAGAAGAACACTTTGCCAAACAGAACTCTTCAATGGCAGATGCATCTGCTGTAAAATTTTGGCTGTTGATAAGCCAGAGAGACCTGGTTAAGGACCAACTAATTTTAATGTCTACTGAAATATATATATTACTGAGCTGGTTTGGGATCTGGGGTATTTCACTGTCAAACTGATGATCTAACAGTGAGGGTGTACAAGAGAGAGAGATTTCCAGCATTACTGTAACTTAATGAACATTGTAGTATAATTATTAATAAAAAAATATGCCTTGATGACTTGGGAATGAATGTGGTCTCAGTTATTAAACATGCAGGTGTCACAGCATTATTCAATATTTGTGTGGAAAAAAATCCAAAATATTGCAATCACCTATTTTGCAACGGCTACATGTGCTACATAATTTCTTTGCGATACTTATTTTGCTCTGGAGGGAAGGTCTACATATTACCTTATGCTTCTCTACTTTCCTGCGCCTTAAAGATCAAGCACTTACCAAATATTTAGGAACCGCTTTTCCTAGTCTCAAACTCCATACTTTGAGGCAGTTTTATTGTCTCTACTTTTCATAGCAGATAAAGTGAAATATTAATGATTATCCTCAAGAATATCATTGTCAGGATGAACTTAGCCTTTTTAGTGCATGAGTCATCTTTTTAAATGTGCTGTACCTGAAATAATGGAGCTTTAAATTAACTCCTGCCTGGGAGTCTTACTGGGTAAATATAATAATAGATGGTGAAGAAACCTGTAGCAGAAACCTGTAGCAGAAACAGAAACGTAGGCCCTGGGATTTTCAGCATCCAGCGTTTCCGTGAACAAAATGACTCATCTTCAGTTTTATGGATGGTTAGTCAGACCTGTTTCTTTTTAAAATATAAAAGCACAGTTCTATCTTGGAAGGCATTTTAGAGTTGGCCAGTAGCAGTTGTTGTAGGAGGTACAGATAGTCCCTTTTAAAACTGCTGTTAATGATTTTGCTGGAAATAGTCCTGTATGGTGTCGATCTGTGAATCAAAGGATGGAATTTTGTGCAAGTTCTGACCACATTTCTGTCATTCTGTCTAATGATTTTTAAAATGCTGGGATGCTTGGGCCTTTTTGCTTAGATGTCCAGTGTCAGACAGACTTGTAAAAAGATACAGTTGACCTGGGTTTCATTAGCAGAATAAAAAAGAAGCTTACCCAGCTGCCCTGCTGGGAAGGGCAGAGCTAGTGCAGAAGGCCACCCTGCAGTTCCTGCCTATGATTTCTTGGCCAGTTTTTCCAGTAAACACTGGAAAACATTTTTGGAGTGGTTTCATTGCTCAGTAGGTTCCTCTCACTAATGAGGGAGTCTTAATAGGCAGGAAATCTAGAAAAATAAATAAGCCATGTCCTCCAGCATTCAGTCAAGGTGAAGGGACCTCTAGCCATGGGAAAGAAGGATCTTCTTTTGCCTGGATTTTCGTCCTGGACCTTAGTTATTTCTAGGAGATTTTATTCTACTAGTATTTGAAAGGAAATTGTCTTTTCCATGCTTGAGAGAGTCTTCCTCTTGACCCAGTATAGCTTTGTCAAGGTGTACTAAGTACATAAATTACCAGGGTGCAATTACAGGCTTTTGAAAATCAAGGCAAAATTCAAGTAATGTTATCCTGTCAGGGAGGGCTGAAGAGAGCTGATCAAAGGGCCCAACTGCTTTGGGCAAATCCAGTTTATTCCTGAAGGATTATACACTGAAGTATTTTGGAGAAAACGTTTTTCATGAAAAATAGTTAAGTTGCAAGTATTTAACCAGTTTGACATCAATGACATCTTCTTGGGTCTATGATCACTATTTAATGTTTTTCCCCATTCCCAGGTACTGGCACTTTGTAATTCAGTCACAGCTAGGTTTATGGTAACCTACTCACCTTAAATTTAGAAAATGCTGGGAGATTCAGAAAATTTAACTTCTACAACATCTACATTTAAAATGGAGATTCTATACCGGCCATATCCCTCTATCGTTTCTAACACAATGTTTAAAAAAGGAGCTTTGAAACATGGTCCTTGCTTTGCAGCACCACCTATAATCATGCTCTGAAAAAATAAAAACCTGCACTTGGCCATTACCTTGGACCCCCCAAAGGCATTCAACAGATAAAACTACAAGACTTTCCTCTTTCATAGTCATGTGAACAACCCGCTGAAGAAAAAAAGATGCGTGAGCACTCCCACCCTTGATACAGTGCAAGCTGTGCTAGCACACCACACAGCATTCTGCAAAGTCAAGCAGGACAATTTTGATGTCCTATTTCTGCAGCCATCAAGCATTTCACCTGCCATACGTTGGCTGCCCAGATCTCCTGAAACCTTTGCAGTGGCAAAGGCTCCTCTCTAAAAGAGCAGTCTCAAACATCTGATTTATGAGCTTGTTCATACATTTGGTATTCAGAGTTTTTCCACAATGTCTTGCAGGTTATTCATTAAAACTCAAAAATCTTTTACTGAATACATCATTAGTGGATAAATAAAAGTAGTGTATGTGTTCAAGTGACTCATAACTGTTTTTTGACTTAGTTGTCTGTCCTGTTTTCCAAAAGACGATGGCTGGAATGCTGCTGGAGCTGCAGCAGTCCACCTGATGAGGGGGGAGTTTCAGAGAAACAACACTCTTCACTGCCAAGACTCGTAGAGCGGTATTTCAGTGTAAGTAATAGGAGCTGTGCCCAAACCATTCCTCTGGGCTATTTCATCAACATACACTGTTCACCTGACTGAAACAGGGCAGACGTACTTAATGAGGATCTTCAGGAGGTGCTGGACCTGTGCCTGTCAGGAGAATTAAGTCAAAGAAAAGAATTTGGGCAAACTGCTGGCCTGTGCTTTGGCAGAGGCTCATTACAAATTTGAGGCAGCAGAAGAAAGGACCCAGCAGCCCTTTCAAGCACTGGGACAAAGAACCACAAGTAGAAAACCCTTGCATTTTATTTGGCCCTGAGCTGCTTGGAGGAGGCCATATGTTGGAATGAGCAGGAGGAGAATGAGTTCATTCCCTCTGAAAAGGCAGAAATCACGACCTTTCATACAGGGAAAGGAGGAGCTTTAACTTGCTGAGAACAGCCAAGGAATCTAGTAATTATTCTAGCCAGGTTTATGCTAGAAGGATATTGTCAAATATTTTATAAAACAGATTATAAAACTCTTCAGCACCTCAGCACTTTCTCTTAAATGCATGAAAATAATTCTTCCACTACCAGTTGCAGCCTTCACCATTTGGCAGCTATTTGTCCCTCCTCCTCACTCTAATTTATATTTTAATAATACCATTACACATACATTACACATTGAATCTGTTCTTCAGTGGCTTGTAAGTTACCTCTCCCTATCTGCTCCACAGAGAGCCAAGTTTCAGGATGCAGTTATTACATCTAGACGAAGAGAGGAAAAAAGTGGTAAAGGGAAAGAAAATAAAAATCTTGGAATTGAATCTGTTTGAACACCCCTTTGGCCATGATCATCATTACAAAATCTGACATGATGGAGGAAGAATTATTGCTTAAATTATGTGCTTTACCCCTCTGAAGGACAGGTTGTTAGAATTATATATGAACAATGACTTCACCTACAGGAGGTAGAGGGTTGATAACAGGGTCACATGATGATTAGAAAGCGACTGTAAATGGGGGAGAGTTTCACTTCCATGATGAGGAGCATGTCCTATGACAACCTCCACGTGTCTGTGTGTGTGAAAGAGGGGGTTGAAAAGGAGAGATAAAGCTCCCCTAGCCTCTTCTAGTAAATCTGTCACCACTAAGTGAATTGAAAATGAACTTCTGGTGAAAGGGCAGCTCCAGAGAAGGGTGAGTTATCTCTCTGTTCCCAAAGTCCTTTACCCTCTTTTTGTCCTGACATGTTACTTTATTATGTGAAAGTTTCCCAATATAGGTATCAATTCCATGCTTCTGTTCACTGTTATGACTTCAGTTGTTGTGTTCCTTCCACCCCTGCTGTGGCTACAGGGAGCCTGCATTAGTTGCCCTCTTTGGTCTGCATGAATAACATCTTTTGAGATACTGAATCTCAAGCCTTTACCTCTCCAAGTGTAGAAAAGTCTGATTCTCTTTAATATTTGGATCAGTCTTGGTTCTCTGGATCTGCACAACACTTCCTGGGTTCCCGAGTTGGTGGTACCTTTCTTCTGGTAAGGTATTCTTTAGGAACTGCACAAACAGAAGGTGGGGAAGAGCTGGCTAAGGAGAAGCTTTCTAACGACAGAAAAGGAACTGAGCTTATTGTGGAGGACAAGAAGAATGTGAACCAACAGTGTTGTGCAAAAGGCACTTTAGGAGACATATTGTCTGCACAACACATCAAGTGGTCCTTCAAGTCTTCTTGAAGCTCTTGAAGACTCAGTGGAGCATTAAGTGGGTACTATAATTAAGAAAGGATGTGAACCAGTTGGACAGAGACCAGAGAAGAACACAGAGGATGAGAAGACTGGGGATAAAAAAGGGCTTCAGGAGGATGACTGAACATGGGTGGCTTAGTCTAGAAAACAAGAAAACTAGGGGGAACATGATAACTGTCTTCAATGTATCAATTGGATACAGAAAGGAATAAAAAAACCCTTTTTAAGTGCTACTAGTAAAAAATATTTCACATTGCTGTGGGCCCACGCTTTGTTATAACGGAAGGTATGCCCAAATTCTTCAGACTACTGTGCTGTGGATCATTGTATACCAATCCAAAAACCTTCCTCTTGGAAAGAGATTTTTACTCTGACCTGGGTCATTAGTTCTCCCATTTCTTACATTCTTAAATGAATTAGGTAGACTGAGTGAAAAGTCAACTTGAGCTATGGCTCTCCTAGGACTATTTTGCATCCTACAAGTTTTCTCCTTGTCTCCTAACTGTCTTCTTCTCATCTTCTGATGAATTGTAAGGTCTGCTAGAAAACTCACAGGAAAGAAAGACAATACTTTCCTGTATTTTATCCTTGATTATTTATACATAAGCTGGACAGGAAATCTCCTAATCACCAAGACAATATGTTCTGCACACAAATTAAAGAACAAAACCACATCTACCACTACAGATTTTTGAAATGTAAAGATTTTTGAATCTTTGTACAAAATCCACACCATCTTACATCTGACAGAAACTGCAGACTAACCTGTTAATTTCTACCTTATTTCCTCTCTCCTTTTACGCCCTGTTTAATTGAATAAAAGCTACCCTGAAAGAAAGGAAGCTATGAGGCAAGTTTTTTCTTCTCAGAAAGTACTTTCTCAATCTAGCTTTCAAAAATGTGGCAATATAAATGAATAAATATTCCGTTTATTCAAATTGCTTTAATCTATAGAAAATAAGTGGATTAGAGGGTTACTGTCAAGTCAGTTCAGGCTTACTGTTTAGTTTTTGTGGAAAAATTGAATGTGACAGGTGTAACCAACCTGTTGCAAGTTGAATCGTGATATCTCTATTTAGTTCTGATGTTAATATGTCTCCTTTAAGCCTTAAAACCATATTATGCAATTGAATTACATGGTGTGCAAATCACTTAACTTCATAGAAATAGCTCTTGTAATTTACCTTCATTTTTACATTTAATTTTTAGAGCATTGATGATCAATAGAGTTATAGAAAATTGTATTTCAAAATATCTTTTTGGGTTCTACTTACCCATAAGACAAATACAGTTAAAAATTTGCTTGGAATATGCATTGATTTCTGAATCCCTTTTCTGCAAATCAGTCCATCGAGAGGATAGATGTCAGCCAGGTCCACACAGGTGCTCCTGTGTAATCAGTGGAAAGAACAGGGTGTGTCCAGGCTTGCCTGCCATGCTCTGATATGACAAATCTTCCAAAGGCTCCCACTCTTTCTCCATTTTCTGCAGAAGATAAGCTTCCAGGACTAGTGAGTTATCTCTCAGATGTCCTGACTCAGGTGAGAATAAATATTTTGAATTGGTACCAAGCAGTCTGACTTTCAAAAAATAATTATGAAGCAAAAAAATCTTCAGCATCAGAAATACTTGTTTTTAGTAGGAGAAGCAGAGTAGTCAGAGCCAAGCTTTTCTCAGTGGTGCCCAGTGACAGGAAAAGAGGCAAGGGTCACATAGTGAAACACATGATATTTCAGATGAACACAAGAAAAAATATTTTATTTTGGGTCAAATTTAATCAGTCATGCAACTTTTTATTATTTTATTTTTACTTTACCTAATGTGGGTGATGTATTTTAAAAAACCCTGGAGACTACAGACTATTAGGAACGAAGCAATCATATTTACCTACTCTGTATGAAAGCTGAAGAATCCAAAGGTGTAAACTTAACAGTTTGCAGTATATCTGTTTTGAAAGCAAGTGACTAAAGCACTTAACAGGACTGATTCGTACTGGAAACATAATAATTGTGTGATGCCTCAGAGCTTTTTTTGGATTTTTTAAATTTTTATAGATTTTAGAAGTAGATGTGTAGTGAATGTAGATTTAATGTAGCTGTATTATATCCCTTACCCTGTAGCATGATGTTTACTCATACCCAACCCTACTGCCCCATTTCATATCAATCCCTCTAAAATTCCGTTAACGTGTTTAGTCTTCTTTTCAAGGTAGAACTGTAGAAAAACTCCTAAGGTCTGGACCAGAAGATATCACACAGACACAGCAACCTTCAAGCCCAGAATTTTGGAGGAACTCCAAGGACAGTATGTGCTGCAAAGAAGATGAAGACGAGGAAGAGAGGGTCTCAAACTCCTTCAGACCCAATTCCCAAAGGGGCGTGTCAGGGGGCAGAACAGAGCAGAACCAGGGGAGGACAAATCTGGTATTGGATAGACCTTATTATAAATCATAACCACATCATATAATCATGTGGTTATATAAATCACTGTCTGAGCTCATGCACGTGGTATGTATTCCTCTAGGCCTACGGACTCATTAAAGGACCTGCTCTCTTTATCTTATCTCTTACACTAAATTGGGCTAGAGTCTTTTTCTCCACGGTCTTTTAGACAACAGTGTTTCTAGCAATTTCCTATATGGAAAGGACTATTTGTACTTCCCCGTCTATGAGTAGCTTTACTGCATATTATGTATGCACATTTAGATAGACAGACGAAATCTAAAGGAGAAACCAAGTATTTCCCTGGATAACTTTTTCCATGTAAGGAAAATACATTCAATGCAGTCCCTTGAAATCATACTTGGTTAAAGTAAATTAAATATGGTCAAATTTTTAGACTGAAATTGCATTTGATATACATACAGGTCAGAAACATTCTGCAATATTTATTTCTACTCTGTTCAGTACAATGCTTGTACTTTTTCTATTTTAGAAAATTTTAGATATATTTTCATAATAAAAAAAAACAAAGCCAATCGAGTAACCTTCAGCCACTTTAATTCAGAAGGAGAGACCAAAATTTTATCAAATCCAGATATTAAAAAGCTACTGGAAGTTCATGTTCATGCATTTGTCTGTAACAGAAGATAATTATTGATCATGTACCACAGAGAAGTGAAATGACATGGAAGACCTCCAAAGTTCAAATTAAATTTTAGACATATTTTGTGACCTTTTCAGATTTCCCAGTTGCAGTATTTCAAGGAGAATTTATAGAGGTAGACAGGACAATTATTCTTATAAGAGAGACTAGAGAGAAAATACAGCCTCTTAAGAAACTAGTAATTCAGTCTGCAAGCACAGAGGAAATCTATGCAGGGATTCTGATTTGGTCAAAAGTGAATATATTTGACAATCAGAGAAGATGAGTCTTACACAAAAAAATTCTGATCCTGCAGTGTTTATTTATAGCATTAATCACAACCTCATTTAGTAGGACAACTCATATATGTAATATTTCCAGGATGATAACTGCAGGATGTGCATTGCCTAAGACAGCCTGACAAGACACTAGTTTCACCTTTGATTTTCTGACCTCTTCCCTAGGCTTAAAGAGTTTTTGCTGCTTTTGATTTATCACCTTCCAAGTCTGCAACATGTTTCAATTACAAAAATAATTTTGGAATGCAGACATTTATTTTAAAAGGCAGTATAAAGGAAATAGAGATATTTTACTAGAACAATAACATTTTGCCATGAAGGAGCAATCTGTTTATTTAAAGTGCCCTGTCTTGGAGTTGTAATTTAAAAAAAACATCATGCAGCATCACTATGCAGTTTGTTCTCTGATTGTATCTGACAAATAGTAACTGTATGGCATTTAATTTTCTAAATTTTAAAAATATTTACATGAGTTTTCAAATAAATACCAAATTAAAAATGGCAAGAGATGTTGCTTCCAGTTATTCTTAGTACATAGCTGTATCTGTTATGTTAATTTCACTCTCGTAAGGGTATTCACTAGTACAGTTAATAACCACTAGAAGTACATAGCTTCACAAAGGGCAAATCATTCCTGACTGTTCTAGTGGCCTTCTACAATGGAGCCACTGTATCAACGGGCAAGGGAGGAGCTACAGGACTCACCTACCTAGACTTCTGTAAGGACTTTTATATGGCTACCCACAACTTTCTGTCTACTAAGTTGGAGAGATCGGGGTCTCAGGGATTGACTGTTAGATCATAGAATCATAGAATCTCCTGAGTTGGAAGGAATCCACAAGTATCATCGAAGTCTAATTCCTAGCTCTGCACAGGACCATCCCCAAGAGTCACACCATGTGCCTGAGAGTATCATTCAAACACTTCTTGAACTCTGGGAGGCTTGGTACTGTGACCACTTCCCTGGGGAGCCTGTTCCAGTGTCCAACCATCCTCCCATTGAGGAACATTTTCCTACTATCCAATCTAAATCTCTCCTGACACAACTTCAGACCGCTCCCTTGGGTCCTGTCACTGGTCACCAACCAAGAAAAGATCAGTGCCTACCCTTTCTCTTCCCCTCATGAGGAACTTGTAGACTGCAATGAGGTCTCCCCTCAGTCTCCTCCTCTCTAGGCTGAACAAACCAAGTGACCTCAGCTGCTCTTGATACAGCTTCCCCCTAGACCCATCACCATCTTTATGGTCCTCCTTTGGATGGATAAAGAACTGGGCTGAATGCCACATCCAAAGAGTTATGTCAAGTGGCTCAATGTCCAAGTGCAAACCAGTAATGAGTGCTGTCCTTCAAGGGTCTGTACTGGGACCAATGTTATTTAACATCTCCATCACTGGCATAGACAGGGGAGCTAAGTGCGCCCTCAGCAAACTTGCAGGTGACACCAATCGGAGTGGGGCAGCTGATTTGCTGCAGTGATGGAAGGGATGTCATCCAGAGGGAGCTTGACCAGCTTGAGGAGTCAGCCTGCACAAACTGCATGAAGTTCAACAAGGCTGGTGTAAGGTCCTGCACGTGGGCTGGGCCAACCACAAATATCAATACTGGGGGTTGAATGGATTAAGAGCAGCCTCATGAAGAAGGATTTGTGGGTACTGGTGGACAAAAAAAAATTGTACAGGAATCAGAAATATGCACTTGCAGTGCAGAAATCCAACCATCCTGGCCTACATAAAAAGAAGCATGGCCAGCAGGCTGAGGTCTCTACCCCACTCTGGTGAGACCCCACCTGGAGTGCTGCATCCAGCTCCGCAGTCCGCAGCACAGGAAATATGTGGACCTGTTGGAGTAAGTCCACAGAAGGGCCACAAGGATGATCAGAGGGTTGGAGCACCTTTGCTATGAAGATAAGCTGAGAATGTTGGGGTTGTTCAGCCTGGAGTAGAGAAGGCTCCAGGGAGACCTTACAGCAGCCTTCCAGTACCTAAAGGGGCTTTCAAGAAGGCTGGAGAGAGACTTTTTGCCAAGGCCTGTAGTGACAGGATAAAGGGAAATGGTTTTAAACTGACAGAGAGTAGATTTCGATTGGATGTAAGGAAGACATTTTTTACAATGAGTGTGGAGAGGCACTGGAATAGGTTGCCCAGAGAAGATGAGGATACCCCATTCCTGGAAGTGCTCAAAGCCAGGTCGGACGAGGTCCCAAGCAACCTAGTCTAATGAAAGGTATTCCTATCCTTGACAGGTGTGCTGGGCTAGATGATATTCAAAAATTTTCCTTAAAGTGTCTTCCAACCCAAACCAGTCTGTTGTTCTGTGATTCTATGATTCTACAATTCTATGATTCTACATGCTTATAGCCTTAATTTTCAAACATGTTCATTATCTTAAGCTCTCCATTTGACACTCAAAGCAGTTCTCAGTGACTGGGGAAGAACTGTAGATGCCTTTCTTGTTTATATTCAGGGGGCATGTACCCTAAATCATATTAGAAAGATTGGAACAAGTTTCAGAAAAGTACAAAATTTTCAAATGTAGCAAAACTTTATGGGTAAAACACAGGAAAGGGGACAGAAATAAAATATGCTCATTCTTGGCACAGGAAGAGTTAAATACCCCTGCTAAATAAATCTGCTTTTGCATTATCTGGGTAAGTTTTTTAATGGTAGAACTTCATGATTATAGATTTACTTCTTTAGATCATCTTAGAGATTATCAATAGAAAAAAAAAGAAAAAATATTGGTGCATACTTTTCATATTCAGGGGAATACTGTGATGGTTTTATTGGTCGTAAATCAATATTATCAATTCAAGTAGTATATTATACAAACAATGCAATTCAGTCATCACCACTCATACTGAAAAGTAGGAAATGGTCTCTCAGTTACCTACTCTGACTTTTGTAATGTGTTTTAAATTTATACATGTAACTGAAAGAAAATGAACAAGTATTCCAGAGCACGAAGTAAAATATTTCTCCAGCTATAGTGATGCTCTATATGTCTCATTCACATGTAAAATAAATTGAGTCATCTAGGAAAAGAATCCAAACATACAGTCTCTTTTCTGTTTTTTTGCATCGCAAGAGTAGAGGAGGAAGTAACTCCTGAATTAATTTTTTGAAGTGGGATTGTTAGCAGAGCAGTGTTGGCTGGTCAGGTCTCATTCTTCACATGTTATCACACTATTTGCTTGCTTGTTCCCTTTTGAAGCACATAGAGAAATGAGCTCTGATTCAAGGGAAGGTTCCTATAAAGCAAAAAGTTGCACCCTGTGCTGCTCCTTTTGTAAATTATAGTGGCTTTGTTCTTACAGAAACCAGTGGAAAAGACTATTTGAAAAGGAAAAAAAAAGCTTTGTGCTCTTTCCAAAGTAGTGTCTGGCAAAATTGACAGGAAACGGATCGAACGTGGAAGTAGTAAGAAGAGCCTGACTGCACACTCTGAATGTGGTGTATAACCAGTTCACACTTTACTGGGTTAAAATCCACGAGCTTTAATTTTTCTTGCTACTCAGGTCTTGCATGACATGGATGCCTGAGATATCTTTTATTCTAGGTGAGACAGCATTCTTACTGCAGGTTTGGGGTTATAATCTAATCTGTGAAACGTTTGTCTGAAAAAGAACATAATGGCTTCTTTTGCTGCTGAAAACAGGAAAATTACTGAACGAACCCCTGGTATTCAATAGTAAGCAGAATTGATTTTCTGAATCTTTTGGCTACATCACTGCATCTTATCCTGTTATTGCTAACAAGACCTGTGCCAAAAATAATATCCCTTTCATTGCACCAAACATAGAGTCCAATGCCTTCAAAAAACAAGAATATTGTCAAATAAAATAGATTTCTGAGAATGAGTTGATGTGAAATCACGAACCACTTTTAAACTAATTTTGCACACCAAATTTATTAAAGTACTGAAAGGTGGTTGAAATATTGCACAAACTTAGAGATGACAAGAGTTGCTCCTTCCAGTAAACTGTAATGCAGACAGACTGCAGCCTCTGGCTGATGTGTAAATATTCCCTATTTTGGTAGGTGGTCTATTTCTAATGCTTGCATTTTATTTAATAATACAGAAACAGTAAAGTTGCTAGCTGATTCTTTCTGTCATCTCTTTCAGTGGGTCAGGTTACATTACCTTTTCTATGTGTCAACATCTCTTTCACTGAAAGCAAAATTTTTAGGACCCTAGGATATGACTCCCTTCTGTACTGGAAAACGTTCTAGAATGTGCCTAAGCTACTTTTGGTAACTCAAAATACCTTTCTGTTAATGTAGTGCTGTGTGCCAGAAAATTGCTTTGAGTACATGGCATATGGTATAGCTCTGCTCTTTCTGATCCTGCAGCAATATCTCTCCTGTGTTGGTCAGTTCAACAGATATGGTTTGGTACTGCTCTAACCATCTGCAGGACATCATGTAGAAAATTTTGACTTTGATTATTTAGCAGTTTTTCTGCAGGTGGGTGCTATCACAGCTGGGCCAGTTGCTGGTCCAGGAACTATATATCTTCTTGTCTCTGCTGTTTGAGAAGTCATTCCACTCCAGCTGAATTTGGCTCATACAATATTGCAATTGATTCTGACACATTTCTGGTCTTGAAGAAATTACCTTTTACTTGCTTCTGTGGTCAACAGTACACACTTTTTTCTATACAGTAACTCCCATGAAAACTACTAACGCTGCTATACCAGCCACTCAGAGTAAAAGTGTCTGTCTGTGATGGAAGAAACTTATTGAGATGTCAACAGGGATTCAACAAAAACGGAGAAAATTATGAAATTGTGGCTGAAATACAATCTATGGAAAAGTGATTACACATGAAACCATTACATAAGGCATACTTTTCTGTTCATTTCCTTTATGAACCAGGTCAGTGCAAGCTGATTGTAATATTATGAGAAGGCTTTATCATCTACAGCACTGTAGGGCTGAGATCAGAAAGTGGTTTTATAACAGTTCAGTGAAAGTAATCTGTGTTATTGCTCACTGGAGAATGCTGCCATTTTAAGAAAAATGCAAAGTTCAGTCATCACAGTTCCATGAGGGTGGAAGAAAAATCCACTGTGGCCTGATCCTTATTATTTTTACCTTAGGAACAGTTGTGGAGAAGTCTAAAGTAGTCTACCAACTGAGAGCAAGGCAACACTTACAGACCACCCCACTTTTGCACAAACATTCACATCTGTGCTCTCTGTTTGGGAGAAACAGATGTGCAGAATAATTAATACAAGCCCAAAACAGTAGGAAACACCCCTTGATCTTGATTGGAAACACCAAGTGCAGCAGCATGAGAATATGCAGAAGTAGTTTCTAGAGCAAAAAAAGGAACCATCTTTCGGCTGCCTTCTCCAGCAAACATTTCTTGTCCCTGAATTTCTTTCAAGAAAGAACTTTTAGCCAGTAAACTAGTAAAAGTCTCTTGACAAGATGTCTGATTTTGTACGGTGGGAGAAAGAAAAATAAAACTCAGTTTAGAAAAATTAATTAATGAAATATTCATTCCCATCAAGATATTCCTTCTACTACAAAAACACAACATAAACATGTAATTAAGCACAAATATGATGACTATATGAAGGAAACATAATGACATATCTATTAAGTTAGATCATTCATTCCACAGATCATAGTCGGTTTCAGCTCTAAATAATATATTCCAAAGAGACTAATATACGCTTGATGTTATGCAGTCAAAATATCTAGAGTACTCACAAAGGGAGGAAAGGCACGTGAACCTATGTGTACATACTGGTGGTTTTGGGTCTGCTGAGGTCTGGGTTCAGGTCACCCACGTGTAGGTACCTGTCTGAACCACAGATGTAAGGAACCAAACCACCCCTTGCTGTCTCCCTCACAAAGAGAGTAGTATGGCCCAGCCAACACCTGGTAGGAAGACACTCCTGTATTGACTGAAAAGGAAGACTGGAACTTTAGGGTCTAACTGGTTGAGTGAATCTCATTAGAAAACCCTTTTCAGAAAAGTCTGGAAAGCTAAAGGCTGCTAACTTTCAGCTCCCCTTTCTATTCTCATGACATTGTGAAAATTTGGCTTAGGTATGTCATGGAAGATAACAGCATGTTGAGTCTTACACATGAGCATTTGCACTGACCAGTATTTAAAAAGGCAAAGACATACTCTAAAAAGGAGAAAAGCTAGGATTTCTTGCTCCTACTTTAAAGAAGAAAAATCTGGCCTCCTGAATGAAGAAAATCCATCAGTTCTTCTGTCCTTGCAGGCAGAGCAGAGTGAAATAAAAACAAAAGTCAAAGAATCCATAGCAGCTTTAAAAAACATTAGAGAACTAATTTTAAAAATTGTTTGTTGATAGACGTTTCAAAATACTGAGAATGTTTCATTCAGTATTATGAAAAATAATTTTTAGAAATTCCCCTCATATCTGGTTTTCAGGGGATTAAAAGAAAGAGACTGAGAAAGACTTCTTCCCACAAAATAGGACATTATATGAGCATATAATCTTTTAGCTGTTTGCCACAATGAAAAAACAGCTAAAGAAATGGAATTCTATCCATCCTTGTTTTGTTTTGTTTTGTTCTAAGCCAGATACGCCACAGTGTAATAGGCTTAGTCTGGGAGCAGTGTGTGGACTGGAGAGGCTTAAAGCTGTGCATTAACCTAAATCCGCATTGACATTCCACTGTGCTACTGCCCATATTGCCTACTAAGTCTCTTTATGCACTTCTAAAGACCCTAGACTGAGGTTCTTAGGTTGCTCTGTGTGGCAAACATTACAGAACAAGGTCTTAAGGGGTGGGAGATAAGGGAAAGGTTAGAGTGCATTTGTCACCCATTTTACCCAGTCTTTTCTTCAGATATACCAGAGTTCTGGTGGTAGTAACTCTACAATGGATTTGGGTCTTCCTTGACCGAATTCAAACACTTTTAATGAAGAAGTTTAACTTAAATGTAGTTTCATCCAATGACCTAATTAGAAAAATTAATCACTTTCATTCATATAGTTTATAATCTGTATTTATTTTAGCTCTATTTTTAAGAATGTTATTCAAGAAGTGGATTTAATGACACAGCAAAGGGGTTCATGATTCTATCGCTGCCTATTAAAGCATCTATACTGTCATGAGATTATGAGAAAGCTTGCCCTGCTGTGCAGGTTCTTTATGCAGATTAGAGGATGCCTGTAATTCCTTCAGATATTTTTGTTTGTAAGTGTTTTATTGCAGATGGATAGGCACTTTCAAATAAAAACTATCTGAAGTTGAAAACAAGGTACAATTCCTCACAGTAGTATAGTTTACAACCCGAATCCTGAATACTTCAAGGCCATTCAGATCTGGATCTTTTATTCCATTTTACCACAGACCCAGAGGACTGGCTTGCATTAAGAAATAATGTGAAGAAAGAAAAAATGGCTACTTCTCAGGTGAATATTGCACTTACTTAACCATCTCTGTGAACTCTAGCAAGACAGATTTTGATGTCCCTAAAAATGCTCCCCAGGCTACTTTTAGTCTGTATATAGCTGCCTTCAAATCTTCTTTTCCAATAGAGAAAGACTGAGGAAGAACTGGGACAGCTTGAGTCTTCTGCTCTGGGGACTAACTGTTCTGTCCTGGCTCACAAGGGCAGTTCATGGCTCTGGGGTAGGTGTCAAGGACTGGGTTCTTAGAGGCATCTTGGACCCTAAAATATGTCAAGAAGTGGGTCAACCAGCATTGCAGTGCTAAGATGTGACTGAGCTCCTGGGGTTGTTCGCCAATACCCATGCTTCAGAGCAGAGAAGAAAGCATTTTGGATTGTAAAAAATATCACCTTCGTGCTGGGATTCATATCTCCAGATTTTGTCCAGGTGTCTGTGTACATGCCCAGTCCTTCCTCACAGGCTCACATGAATTCAAGTGGTGACCACAGCACTGCTTTTTCATTCCATACCTTGGAATGTGGCAGACCCAGACATGTACCTCCTTCTCTGTCTGGAGGCATCCTGGCATCAAAAAGTAATGTATGAATAAAGGTGATTACCCTACTCACCTCCTCCTGAGACTCCTCTTGTGACATGGATTACACAGGTGTTCACTGGGTTCAGAGGAAGAAAAGGAGTGAATGGATGAGATTGTTATCATCCAAAAAAGACAGAGCAGCACTGCCATCCCTTCTCCCCTAAAGCCATGACTAACTCAGGAATATTTTCATTCAACACACTGTGTCTAATCATGATTATTGAATCTTGTCACCCAGGTAAAGAAGGTGGAGAAATGTATCTGTGAATGTTGGTAGAGCTTATCCCTATTAACAGAGCATTTATGGACATGCTCCATATCAGATACTCAACCATCCCAAAGAACTCATGACAACATGGCAGCCTGTAGGCCTTAATTTCCTAGGCCAAGTAATCATTGCAGGAGAGTTTTAAGTACCTGCATTTTGAACAGGGTATTCCCAATGTGGTGACCGGACCTCTTGTTTTCCGCCTTGTTTTTCCTTTGTACTTCTGGCCATACACCATATCAAAAATCATCCTGTGCGAACACTTTTGCTGCTGTGGCACTGCTTGTTTTACTGGATTACTTTAAAAGCGTTCCATCTGATTAAGTCACTTGCTTTAAATACCAAACGAAGAACAATTATGAACTTCATTTTTTTAATTGAGGCCAGTCTTTGCTTATATCAGTAAGACTTTTTCTGTTATGTCTACGGGCAGCTCAGTTAGTCTTGCTATCAGTAGGGGGAATGCTGGATCATTTCTCTTCTCCCCTTTCTCTCACGTGGAGTTGCTTATTCTGGTACAAAGAGGAAGTCAGTTACAGCTGTAACTTCACCTTTCCAGTCTGTCAGCCATTATTTTAGACATAGAGACTAATGACCGATATGTGTTGTATAGTTCTATAGATTACACTAGTGGAATTTTACTTCTGCTTCCACTAGACCAGCAACTTCGTTGCATTTTTAGCATTCTCTACTTGTAATTACAGCCCTTCTTCGGCTTAGAGTTAAAATAAATGTTTTGAAGCTATCTTTAGGGGGACAAATTTACCCAGCAGAGCTGAAAATCTGGATTCACATCAGTTATTTTTTGTATACAGTGAATTTTATAGGTCTTCTCTATGATCCATTTGCCTCATGCCATGGTCAAGTTAACTGGTGTTCTCTTCACCTTGTGCACAATTAGAGTAGATCCATTAAGTGGTCAGTGGACCACTGATATTAAGACCAGGCCAGGAAATTTATGAAGAAGCTATAATCATAACACTTTCTTTTTAAAAGAATGCAGATAAAGAAGCATGTGAATAGAATACATATGCATATTTGTAATTTATATGTGTGGTTTTGTATGCTGTGATTAAATTCTTCCATCTTGGAATATATGTATGTTATTTCTTTTTAAATTAGTCTGAAAAGTGATTAACATGTGGCCACATAGTGACATGCGCAACTCATCACTAAATTAAAGAGCCTACTTTGTGGGTTTTTTTCAGAGTGATCTGTTTAACATTTGTGAATCAATAGCATAGAATATTTGCTTTGAAGACTTCTTACTGAAAAAAAAATGTAATGATTGTACCTCTAGTCTACCAGCTAGCATATGAAATCAAAACTATACTGAATAATGGTCCTGATTAGGAGTCTGCTGTAGCAGTTTTCTTACCAACGTCTTTACTAGTCTTCAGAACAAATCCACGTGAGAACACTGACCCCTCAGGTCACATAAACTCTTTAGAAACAAGTATTTACTTTAAAATTTTTGTATTATTAGTGCTAGTATTGCTTGGAGGATTTCTACTTGTTTAAAAAAAAAAGAGTCCAAGAAGTTTACACTTCTTGGACTCTTTTATGCTCATTTGACTTTCATATCTGATCTTTCATATAAGACAGTAGCGTTCCTGTTTACTTTTTATTAAATAAATAAATAAATAAGATGTGGCTTAGACCAAAAGAAGGAAGAAGATTATTAATAATAATTTATTCTTCCCTCCAAAGATAACATTTACATGAATGTTAAATAAAATTATCAAGTCTGCATTTGTATGTCATGTACTTCCCTTTCATGTTGAGCTGTCTGTTTCTTTCTTGTGGAGCAGTTCCTTGATAAGTTTTAATGTAGAAACAGAAACACAGGATGACCATGGTATTTCTGGCAATACTTCCAGACCAATTGGAGCAAGAAATGCATAGACATCATCCTCCTCAAGCCTGCTGGTTGTGAAACTTTCAGGTAGTTTTGCCAATGCAAATACTTTGATAAAGTATTTAAGGATGTGTCTGCTTTTCTCCAGTGTCAATATTTTAGTTTTGTGGAATGGTGCTCTATTCAGACTGAAAGACTTTCCCTTAAGAAGGTAGAACTCTCTTAATGTTGAAAATTTTAAACAAAATTTATCAAGTTATCTATAATGGTACTGGGGATGTGAAGAAAGTTGCTTCAACAAGTTAAAAGAAACTCAAAATATTTTAGATCTCTTATATGAACATCTTGTGCACACCTTCTCTCTTTAGTCACAGATAATTTGGCTTTACACATTGGCAGGTATGCACTCATTAAATATAAGCATTCCTCAAATATAGCTTTCCCTTACTTGACACGCTGTTATCTCAGACACAGCAATTCTGTGATACCCTTCCTTTCAATTTCAGGAGAGCAAATTGCGAGGCTCACAAATTTCACAAGTAAACTCCAGGTCACGAAGATTATCCCTTGAAAGCCTAATACTGGTGTGATCACTGATTTCCATTTCTTCCTTTTGACAGCAAAATTAAGTTCTGAGAGGAAAAGCCATGACATCTGGTTTGAAATAAGTGTATAACCCAATCATTCCCCTGACAGAGTAGCTGGCAATAACCTTAAGTGATCATCTGTGAATGAATGCTGTCATGCCCATTATCCTGGATATCACATTTGAGCTTCCATGTAGCTCTGTGACTGCATGAAAGTGATACTTGTCAAATAGTTTTGCTTTCCTTTTATTTTTTAGGTGGTATATAAACCACCCAGAGAAGGACTTTGTTATGGCATATGCTGTATACAAGATATGATTATGCTTTCAATATACCCCTAATTATATTTGGGCCCTTGTTTACCCTTAGGTGTTTAGCTAGCCAGAACTAAATATGGAGTTCATCTCCTTATTAATAGCCTTCTTCCAACTATTGGAATTTGGATATATGCTTATTCATTGATCAAAGATACATAAGAAATGGAGTATAAAATGAATTAAATGAAGCATGATGTTGAACATGGAAAAAAACCCCTCAAATCTTTCTAACTTTTCCAGAAATTTTTTTAAAAAAGCACAATAAACTAGTAAAGTAAAATATATTTTTCAAACATGGTTCTAAACCTCCCAAAATCAACAACAAACATCTATGCTTATAGCTGTGATTTATACTTTATGCCAGTGGGGATATTCTGGAGGTACTCAGCTCTGAGTACGTCTTGTTTAAAGTAGATGTTCTAGAAATACAATGGACTCCAAAAAGATTAATGAGTTGAAGGATAGCTTGAGGAGACAAAGGGTGCTACAATATTCTTAAAGGGTGTTACAATATTCTTAAAAAATTTCAGAATTATTTGTTGTAAACACTTCTATGTTCCTCATGAAGGAAAGGAACACTGAAAAATAAAATAAAACATGAAGCATGGAATGTATTTTATAGAGAACTTTAAAATCTACAATCTGAATAACAAATCAAGAAAACTTGAACCTATTTCTTCTATTTGCTGATGATATTAAACCTTTCTGTTAAAGGGAAATAATTCCTCTCATTCTGATGCCATCCAGATATTGGTTAAGTAAGCTCATATATTTTGTTGCTAATTTGAATTTCTTTAAATTTATTTTAAATGAAATGGTTCTCAGTGATATTGGAGGTATAATCTATGAAATGCAGTAGTGGGCTGCTACCTGTATGAAGTGTAGGAAATCTTTCCATCCTTTGTTATGTGACTTCTAGAATGTAAACTAGCTGATGGAATATGAAATAGTCAATATAGCCAGGATACTACCTATGAAAGAGATATGTGAAACCCTTCCAAATTGAATTATCATACAAACCTATGAGTCTAAAATTCACACCTTTTCTCCTCCTTACATTTGCTGTGACTTTTTTTTAATATATTTAAACTTGACAGAACTAATACTGAAATGCAAAATCATTCAAAGGAGAAACTATTTTAAGATGAACTATTTTAATAGAACACATAGATTAAGGAGGAATATCAAAAAGAGAGAAAAAACACAATGTGTTGGAGTAGAAGTGGTGAAATAACACAAAGAATTTTTTAAGAAACATTTCAAACTAATTATATTCTGGGCGTGGCCTCAGTCTGTGCAGAGAGTTTTATTGTGCATTAACATTTGTGAATAATCTGAGAAAACTTTTGTTTCTATGAATGTTTTCAGACAGCAGATTCCAAATCTGTAAGTCATGGTTTTGTCTCAAAATGTGTTCCAATAAACAGGGAATCAAAATTCACTGTGGGTGGAGCAGCTGTACATCTTGGCTCTTCAATTCAGGGAATAAAACCCTAATCCTGTGGCACTGGAGAGCAAATATCTAAGGGCTTACTCAAAGGATGTCTATGTGTATATAGTGAAGTCATAAGGTTAAACAGACCAGTAAACAGAACAATTGCTCATTCATTTTAATTACTTAACTTTTTTATAATAATAATTTTTGGCTATTAACAAATCAATGTTAAATGTAAACCACATTTTTATTATTTTTCTTTACTCTTAATGCCCAGTCATTTAAACCCTGCAAAAAGTGGAATGCAATCATTGACTAGAGTGGCTATCCTGTATAATAAAATGCATATGACTGCACTTAGAAACATATCTATTCTATTTCCCTTTAGAGGGTTTTGAGAACATAATCACCATACAATTAATAAAAACCCAGAAAATTTGAACAATTTTTTTATTTAAATAAAGCAGACTTGAAAAACAATACCAGTGTATGCATGTAGGCACAAATAGGCAAGACCATCTGAATTTCATATGGTTAAATCTAAATTTAAATATTGAAATATATGACCTATAATGCTGATCACTCAATGTCTTTTGTGGCCATGAAAACTAATGATTATCAAACAGAGGCCTTAAATGGAAATATGCCTCAGGAGAACTAGCACCATGTTAGGGGGATAACTTTCGTATTAAAAGCAAACAAAGAACATGACGAAAGAAAAAGAAATCCCTACATCTGGAACTTCAACTTCTAGGTAATATAAGAATGAATAAAAGAATAAAAATTCTTATTCATTGAGTGTGAAATTCTCTTGCAGTATACAGCAGAAATGGTGGGGGGTGAAAAATCTGCCACATTACTAGTTCTTAAAGATTGGAATTCAGGGTGAAATTGTGAAACATCTGAGGAACTTTAACCGAGGATCTCTGTTTTGTAAATTTTTCAATTCAAATGATTCAGCTGGTGTGGAGGGGAAGGGGAGGTTTTCCTGATCACTCGCCCTGTCAAAATGTGTTTTCTGTTCCATTGTTTATTCTTTGTGTTTTGTTGCTTTTGATATCTATATTTGTGGCCCTCTCCATTCCTGAGAAAACAGACTTTTTTTCTTTTCTGTCCTGGAAAACAGGCCTACTGCTATCACTTTTTCCGGTGTGCTTGATCAGAGAATCATAGAATTACAGAACAGGTTGGGTCAGAAAGGACCTCAGAGATCATTTAATTCTATCTCCCCGCCAAGGACAGTGACACATTTCACTAGACCAGGTTGCTCAGAGTCTTATCCAACCTTGAACACTTCCAGGGATGAAGTGTCTACAACTTCTCTGGGCAACCTATTTCAGTACCTCTCCACCCTCACAGCAAAGATTTTTTTACTAACATCTAATCTAAACCTACTCTCTTTCAGTTTGAATCCATTTCCCCCTGTTGTGTCACACTACATGCTCTTTTAAATTGCCTCTGCATCTTTCTTGTAGGCTCCCTACAATGTTCCTTACATGTTTGAATAATCTATATTTCTAGAGAAAAAAACCCCACAAACTGTTCAATATTTGCATCGCCATTCATTCTCTATAAATTATGAGATGCCAGAAGTATTTCCTTGCAATTCATTTATTCATTCAACAAGATTTCTTTTGAACAGTTATATGGGAAATAAGATCTGTGTTTGAAGATATGAGTGAGAGATGATTCCAACTGGGCTGCAAAATGCACTTTTTTTTTGAGACAGTAATTCAAGTGTTAAGGGGCAACAGACACATGGCAATGATACCCATGAGAATGCTGTAATATAGACAGTCTGATGATAATGAGGGCAACAAAGAAATTTTAGAGATGAGACAAAAATGTGATTATAAACCCAAATCTTCATGCAGTATTATGTGTTTTGCTGTCATATCACTGCTACTACAGGTGACTAACCCTAACAGAATTGAACTTCAGAATAGGAGAAAACTCTCTCTTCAGATAGAGGGGTACATAATAAGTATGATAATAAATAAAAGGAGGTTACAACACTAAATGAGAAAAGCTCACATTTTTTCCATCTTTATCACTGGGCATTTTGTAAAAGTGAAGCTCATATTATAAAATTCTGACTTCCTTCCTTAGGAAAGTAGAAGCAAGAAATACTTCATACAAATAATGGGAGATAAACATGATGATAATTTAAAGTTCATGTTGCAGTGTTTACTTCTGTTGAGACTTTATTTGTTAAAACTGAGCCTGTGGCAATTTTTTTCAAGACAGAATTATTAAGCTCCAAAAACAAGGATGGAAATGCAGAACAGCTGGAAACAGAGGGATTCTAGCTTTAATAATGGAGGGACATGAGCCAATGGAATATTTTGTAACTATATAAAACCCACTGGGAACCACACAGTGTTTCACTGCTACACAGGTAAGGCAGCAATTGCACTGTGGCAAGTGTCCAGCAGGTAGCTACTGTAGGTGGTGGGGTGCATCCTCTGCAGCTTGTCAAAGGTGGAAGGGTTGTTTTTTCATTTGAAAATAGGAAGAGGACTATGTCCTTGCAGTCTCAAGACAAGGAAACTTTCAAGGATTGTGAAGTGTGCTTTGGATGTTAATCTGTAGTATCCAGGTGTCTTTTTTTTCTTTTTTCTTTCTTGCTGAATCTTGCCACCACTAGAGTTTCTTTGAAACACATCTGGGCTTCCTGACAGACCTGACTGCTGCTAGAACAGACTCTCCTATAATATTTTGTTCCCTGCCTCTTCTTTTTGTGGTTTATTCCATCTGTCAAAAACCATCCTCCGTCAGACATTGTTGTATATAGACTCCGGCTATGGTTGATATTACCTCCTACAGATGGTAATACTTGCCATGTCCCCAGATAATTTTAGAATAAGAGAAAGGTTTTCTTATCCATTATGCACAGAATTTCAAAAGTTCCCTTTTTTGCTTACACAAAATGGTGAGAAAAGCCAAAGAAAAGAAGAGGTAGTTTGCCTTAAACATATTACAAAAGTGTTTGTTTACATAGTACAGCTTCAAGGAGAGCTTAAGTTCACTCTTAACATACATCTCTGCAGAAGACAGAGACACCTGACAGACCACACGAAAATTTTTCATACAAGATTAGTTCATGTCATTCAATTAATGAAGTAGGTGTCTTCAAAAGAGAAAGCTTTTAATATACAGCTATGAAAGCTCCATGGTTTGCCTAAATTAACTGAGATTTCTGAGTTTCCTGTGTGATGGGAATAGGGAGGCACAGCTGGAGTCTTATCTTGGGTTGAATCCAACCTAATTCTCACAGGGGGCCCGGATGTGGGTTTTTGATCTACTTCTTCAGACCAAAGCTTAATTTTGGAATTCACTGTAGCACACGAAAGGCCAGGGTCAGTGGACCTCACTTGATTGCTGTGCCACACTCTTAAGATTTTCAACATGTCAGTTCAATTAACTATTCAGTCCTATATAAAACAAAACCCCAAACACAAACTTCTCTCTTATATATTTTAAAGCCATGTTGTTTAGCTTTTTCTTTCCATCCAGCTTTCAGAATTAATCAATAGGTTGTAAAATGTTAGTACCTGACTTACAGAAAGAAAACGAGGTAATATTTCTCAATATCAGGATTGCATGATGCACAACGGAGACTAGATTTGATTTTCACCATATAAAAATTTTGCTGGGAATTGCCCTGGGAGACCATTCTGTCTCTCTCTCTTCTGTCTCACCCCAAACTGACAAAGTGTTTTTCTATACTCTTGGCTGGGGGTAAGCAAGAGGAAAGATGCCTGTTTTACATTTGGGTAAAATCTTCTCCTGCTCCAGGTGTTTAACCCAGCCCTAAACCATTGCCAGCTCAAGTTCACCAACTGATGGCCCTGTAAAAGTGGTGCCAAGCAGGCTGGCTCATTATATGACAGCCAGTTCATTGGTGAAGGCCAGAGTATGGGGTGACTTCACTACCTCTTGTGAGAGAAGCAGGGAGTTGCCTGATTTACTGTACATACCAAGCTTGTTACTCATGTTAAATGAAATTGTATAATCACTGAATGATTTTTAAGGTAACCTATTAAATTCCAATATGTGAGGTGTTAATTAAATTCACCTAATAGAAAAGATACACAGGTAGTAAGAAATCGGTCCAATACATTATGGGCATTGAGATCTGTAAAACATTTTGTCCAAAAGGTTTAAACTACAAAAAAAAAGAGAGAGATTTATTTTCCAGTTTCCCAGAGCAAAAATAGGCTTCTATGGCATGAAAACCTGCAAAGAAATGCTGATGGAAAACTGTTTTATCATAATCCATTTATGTTTTCTAATGATAGTTGAGTAGTCAGGCAAGTTTAAATACTTTTGATCTGCATAAAAAAGTGCAGTGAAATTCACTTTTGTTTGTATTGCTATTTTAGGCTAGCAGGCCTCCATGCACAAACGGACTTATCCTGAACAGCAGAGTTAAAGCCCTGTATGAGGTAACTAGAGACTCTGTATAAATTTAAAGAACTGCCAAAGTCAGTAATACGATTTTCCTAAAGTAACCATCAGATCCAGACAGCTGGTCTTTCTGAGTCTCACTCTAAATATGAAATCTGATTGTTTCCCTCTATCATTCCTTACCCTGGGATTCATCTTGGCCCATCATTTGCAGTTAGAGACTTTAGCACTGAGAGGCATAACCTTCTGTCCCTCCTTACAAAACGCATGGAGAAAAGTATGAAATACTTGGTCCACTTCTTCTCCAGTGCATCTCTACCTATATATGCCTTGTTCTGAGAAAAAGTACTAACTCTGAAATAGAGCAGGGTCATCAACAAAGGCACTGGGACCAAAGACAGAGAGGTTGTGAATGACATTCAGTAGAACCAGCAGCTGGTAGATCACTCAGAGATGTTTGTGAGAGCCAGCTGTTTCCAGCTGCTGATTGCTGCTGTCTTGTTTTGTGGGAGACAGCGTTTTCTGGTTCCCACAAGCATTGAGAGGGAAAAATGTGATGTGCCAAACCACTCTGGGAAGACTATTGGATCGAGCCAATGTGTTTTAAAGGTAGGGAGAATATTCTTCTTCCCTCCCATTGAAGTTGTACCTCCTCGCATGAATAGGTTGGGGCTTCCACATGTGTGCCCCCTCGCTCACGGGTACAAAAGTGGTCCAGGTCAGCTGTAAGTACATATGAACATTTATGTCCTGTCAAATTAGCTACAGTACATGATAAAGAGCTGAGGCTAGTTGTGTGCCTTTGTCCCAGACTGGCTCCGGATGTGCATGACCAGACAGTCCCTTATACAGCCTAAAGCCTCTGAGTGCAATGTTAGTCTGAACAAATCCAAAACTCCTGGACACCCTTGCCTGGAATCAGTGTCTGTGCCCTGTGACCAGGATGTGTGACACAAGCTTATTCACCTAATCAAAGACTGGTCACATAATCACCAGGTCTCAGAGAAAGTATGTTCATAATGATGTCAACAATATAAGTTAGCACATTGACTTCAGGGGATAGGGAAGACAAGGCAAGATGGAAGTACTGTTATCCAGTTCAAGTATCAACCTGTAAAATATTTGCATAGGCAACATTCACAGATATTTCCCTCCTGCACACAGGGAAAATCGTAAAATTTATGTAATATCTGTTTTTGAAGGGGAAAGTTTACAGTGTTTGTTGTTATCTTGGCAATAAATGACTTGTCCATCCAAAGATTTTTTGTATAATGCAGTTTACACAGGATGCAGTTTGTGACCAGTTTATTACTTTGTTGTTTGCTTGGGGACTTTGTGCTATCATCATGAAGCTCAGCACGTGATGCCCTCTGGCATCACTACTGCTTTGTCATTAATTCCAAAACTATTCTGACAGCAGGACTATGCAAAGGTAAAGGCTCAAATAACCAAAATGCCAAATCTTGAGAACAGGAAACACAGTGTGGTTCCTACTCTTTCGAAGGTGATAGCCATGAGCAGCAGTGAGAGATTCTGAAGAATAAAGAGACAGCAAAAGGGACTAGATGTTGGTGCCGAGCACATGTGAAAGCCTTGTAAGCAACATTTCCATGTTTCGCCTCACTGATATAGCACATGGACTAAAGAGATCTGAAAAATAAAACAGGATTGAAAGAAGTCTGATGAACAAGATGGTCAGAAGGATTTGCAGACATCTTATGAATGAGATTAGCAGGAGATTATGTTTTCTGAACAAGCACACTGACATACTTAAGCATGGGAAAAAACAGGGCACAGAAGTCACGATGGGGAATTGAGTGGCTGAAAAGATCTGGTAATACTGAAGGATACAGAGAGGAAATGGAAGAGGTAAAGCAGAAGAAGAGGGCATCTACTGCCATAAGAAGAAAGACATAGCTGTGATATGAATATAATAAAGATTGGATCCCAAGGGCAGAGAGGCTGATGTTTAGGATATCTTGAGCAAGAAAAAGAGAAAGCATAATCTACATCTAGAAGGAAGAAGTGGAAGATAGAAAGGATGTGAAATTTATGCCAAGTCCAGGAAGTTTAGTCACTTTATGGGAGTTATGCCCTTTTAAATAAAGATTGTCAAATTGCTTTTGAAGAAGGCATATTTACAAAGAAACCAAAGAGTAGATAATGTCCTAGATACTTCAGAATATAAAAGTAAATCCAACAAAATTAACAATCAGTGTAGGTTCAGAGTTTAAGGAATGTAAGTCACAAGAAATTTTTTTAAAAAGATAAAAAATGTAAAAAGTAGCATTTATGTCATTGACAGTCTCAGCTGGGGATATTAACAGATAATATAAACAACTAAACTAATTGGCCCAAGGCTGTGTAAAAAACAAAGCTTGATATGGGTATTTGCTCTACCTCTCCTCGGTTGAAAGTCAGTGTGTTTATCAACTATTAATAGAGAAATACCACTGAGAATTATGCAATTACAGCAAACACTACTTTCTCAGAAGCAAATTATATTAGTAATGAATGTTTGAGAAGGAATTAATAAATATCTTAATCACTTATACATCTGGGAAGAAATGAAGCTATTTGAGATTTGCTGGAAAGTAGTGAAGACACTGTACAGAAGCAGTATGTACAAAGTAATTTTGGATGGGGCTCTAGCAAGCCAATTGAGTTTAAATAGAACAAAAACCCAGAAGTAATTAAACCAAAAACCCCCAAACCCATAAAATCCAATTACAAAATTATCTAAGATTCAATAATAAATATATCAATATTTAACATTTATAAAGAAAATAATTTAGCATAAATAATTTAACAAACAATGTTTTTAAAAAAAATTAAGGCTCACTAAACCATGAGAGTAGTTAATGAAATCAACTAGAATATAAGAATCAGGGAGTTGTATGGGGCAAGTCCCAGTTTGTGTACCAGTGACTTAAAAAACCATATGAAACTGTTGTATTTGAAGTTATATTTAAATCATAGGAAAACTTTGGTAAGGAAGGGGTTTTGATGGAAGTGAGTTAAAAGCTGATGAAGAATACAGTATAGGAATAAGAGAGAATCCTCTTATATAATGTAAAAAGGTGCAAACTGCTCATGAAAGAAAGCTTCTTTTTGGGGAAATAGAAGTTCAAGGAAAGAAAATTTTGAAGAATCAAGTTGAAATGGCCCTTTGAAAGCCCAGCAACCTTCAGAGGAAAGATGAACAAATTTGCATTTTTTAATAATCTGCGATGTGAGTTTTATAAAGAATAATCTTGGAAAGAGAAAATTATGTATAAACTGATGAAGAACATGTATTGGGATAGATGTTAGCAGCCATCTAACCATCAGAGGATTGACATGTTGAAACATTCTCCCCATAGGAGGATGAAGGGATATTTATAAAACATTTATATTTAAACATCCTCCCCACAGGAACAAAATCAACCTAAAAATTGGACAGTACAAGCTATAGGATATTGCATCTGGACCTGCTCTAATTGTGATTCCTAAATATCTAACTTTCTTAATATGAAGTGGAATAGCTCTAAGAGAGACCTAAAGTCACCTTGCTCTAGAAAACCTAAATCAGAGCACTTCTGTAAGATATAGTTGTAATCTTATTTTGGAAGAGAGGACAACTAAACTAATCATCATATTTGTGAAACAGAGGGGTCTCACCATAAAAGTATTAATTACAGATATTTTCACTGGAGAGTTAAAGGAGGAGAGGGAGAGCAGGGAAGACGGATGCAAGAATACCATGTTTTCTCTCTGATTTTCTTAGGCTTTGTGTAGGACATCAATTAGTATTTGTCCTCAGAGCAAGCACATTAGGCTTTGATTTGGTGGTAGGATCAAGACAGACTATGACTGCACAGCATTTCTCATGTTGAGTTTCCTCTGGACAGAATTTCCATCAGCTAGGAAAAGCTGGTTTCTCAAACATAGATCAGATATGGATTTTGGTATCCAATTTTTCATCTTCCCAGTTGCAGGATAGCCATAAAGTAATGCAAAATATGAGTCAGGACTATGTGCTAAATCCTTCAATATATCTATATATCTGCATTTTGAGAAAGTTTGCTGTTATAGGTAAAGCTGTATCTGCACATTAATAATTAAGTTGCCTCTGATTTTATCTGCTTTTAGATATTTTTTCTCTTTTAAATAAAAATTGTCTGATTTCCTTTACCAAATCTCTTTTTTATTTTGGAGTGATAGGAAAGAAAGTCCAAAGAAGGATTGCAAGTTTGTTAAAACTATTGGACTGATTGATTGGTGAAATAATAACAAACCCTGATACAAAACAAGCAGAAAAGTTCTGGGGAGTGCATTAGTTTTCCTGTGAGATGCTCACAGAGGTAAGAAACAAAAAGTTTGATTCTGCCCAGAAAAGCTGGAAAAGAAGGGATTTTTTCCAAGTTGGGAAAGGATAGCTCGGGCTAGGAAAGCTATTGCATCGCAGTGTACTAAATACATGTCCTGGTAGATGACTGGAAAAATGTCTAAGGCCCCAATTTATCAAGGGACTTAAACGTGTAAATACCCTTTTTGATAATGGCTGACTAGACACTTACTTCAAATTATAAGTTAATAACTCGATTGTTTTTATCAGGGACAATAACCTGAATTTTTCCCCAGAACTAGCCTGAAAACAAAAGCCCAAAAAACTGAAGAAGGATCTTTCCTTATTGCTGTGTTTTTATATAATCCATTCTTGCTCATAGCTGAGAGGAACATATCAATGACAATACTCATTATTAAAAACCTTTCTTATTTTTTGAAAGGAGACAAAAGGTTTGTAAAAAACCCCACATCAATTGCCTTGACATCTAATGTCAGGGGCATTTTTATAGCTGTAAACCAAATCACTGGCTACCAAAAGTGACACCACTTTCATCAGATACAGTAGGAGAAATCAAAACAAGTTTAAATGAAAGCTCCAAGGATTCTTTCAACTGAAAATAAATGGAGGACAAGCACAGAGGAGTCCACAGTGTATAAAATAACAAATACTTCAAAACTGCTGACAGCAGGGCTGGACTGCTAAGGTGACGAATGCTCAGGAAGCTATACAACACAAACAAATGCATGTTTTAAGTATCCAAGAGAGACCATGCTTTGAGAATAACGTCATGCCATTTCAACCTCTGGTTGCCTGTCTCTAGTGGTGGCAAACTGGTTGATTATAGTCAAGTCCCAAAGACACTAACACCTTGAAGAAAAATACAAGAGGCCTGCATTAAAACTCCAGTCAGCAATATTTCTTGAGTGTTCTTAAACCAATTGTTGAGAAAGTGAGCCCAAATTGAGTAATTACTGGTCCCATTCAGAAGATTATTGTTGTGTGGTAAAGATACCAGACTGAGGGTCTGCATTAGAAATATGTCATCAGAAATCCCAGAAGAAATTTAATTTGACTGACTGAGGTGACATGTATTACACCTCTTATTCCAAAGAATCTTTTAACAATATGACCCTCTCTTAGGTCAAGAAAGAAAAAAAAGGAACCTAGAAATCTTCTAAAGCAACAGTATCTTCTTCTTAGTCTGTTTGACAGTGAACACATTTATTTATATTACTGAGCCTAGGAAGCATTCCTAATTCCAAGTATCCTGTATTCATACTGAGGCAAGATAATGGCATGTTAGCAACCTGTCTGCTCCATACTCAAGTCTTTTTTTACAGAAAGGAGGCCTGGACATCTGAGCTCACAGGGATCCCTGGCAGACATCTGAACTAGAGGACCAGAAGACAGAACCATGGTTTTCACTGTAGTGAATCCCAGCAGGTAAGTCTAGACGATGCACTTTTATTTTTTTTTTTCCCCAGTTGTACATTGTTTTATAAAACAGGAGGGATTTGATCAGTCTAGCAGTTCTACTTCATTTCAGAACCCTCATTCTCACTGGAAATCAAATTGGAGTAGAGGGATAAGATCTCAGTTGCCATATATTTGGTTGCATTTTCCTGGTATGAGACATTAAATCATCAAAAATGAGCTATCCTACCAAAGTAATTATTTCTCAAATGTCTGAAAAAAATGAATAAGCTGTCTAGGAATATCATGCTTACCCAGAATTTTACAGCATGGTAATATGTGTTTATAATTAAGTAGCACACTATTTGGGGACCTGAGGCCCCCATTTCATCTTGTTTTCCCAGCTTGAGGTTCCCAGAACTCCTGTAAGTAAAAATACTGAATTTCATGTCTCTTCATTTCCGTGTAGATGTGAGACATTTTTTCAAAGGCTATGGCCTTCTTATTCTTGCCTATATCTAAGTTTTACTTAGATTTTTATTTGATTTTTTTAATATGATGACCTTTTAACCAGCAATCACTAGAAGTTGATTTTAATATAACTACATTCATCAAAATCAAGGAATCTAAAAACTACTTTCCTGTGGTATTATGGATTCATCTTGATTTCCCATGTCGATTTTTTTTTCTGTTTTGTTTTTTTTTTTTCTCTTTTTCTTATAATCTAGTTCTGCATTTCAAAGTTTGCATACTTCATAAGCGGATAAAACCCTTATTCAATTTAACTTGAGATTTATTCTGGCACAGTGAAGAGGCTTAGCCTATTCTGAAAGATGTTGAACATCTGTACATGTGGCAACTTAATTTTAGGTTCTTGTTCCCCAAGTGGAAATCTGTAATCCTTACAGGATTTGGGGGCACCACTGAGACTTTAGTTCACAGCTTTTTCTTGCTGTGTCATATTAACCAACATGATGTTCTACCCTTATACACATCACTTGAGGTTAGAAGGAGCCATCTGAGACTGAGATGTGAAACCGAACACACACATGCACACACATACACACACACTCCCTTCCTTTGATCCTAGAGTTATGTCCTTCTAAACATTTTAGTCTCCACCAAACACATCAGTGAAACAGTTGGAAAATGCTTGAAATATTGGTGACTTTTTTTTCCTTAATTTCATTTTTGGAAACAACTGAGCTTTTTTCAGCCATACCCTTTAAGAATTGTAAAGAATAAAAATACAAAAAAGCCTGAACACACCATAAATCCTGAATTGGAAGCAAAGGACAAGCATGGAAAATTTAAATCCAAGCAATTAGTTTAACCAAGTTATAAATATCTGCAAGCTGAGGCTTTTAGTGTTTCATTTAAATAGACAACCTTAATTTAGACGAGTGCTTGCTATTCCTATAACACAATATCCCACCCCTGCCCTCCCAAAAATGCAAAGGACGCAGTTACTAGATTACTTAGTTGATGGTTTCTACTTAAACTCTTTCAGATTCTTCATGCAGCTAATGTAGAAATAAGACTCAGTGTCTAAGTATTGTTCTAATCTAACGAACACATGAAGTAAAATAATCAGACACTGGCAAGTTTGGGTAGTTTAGACAGTTCACTTTTGAACTACTGTGCAAATAAATCTTTCAAAGTTTAACTTGACTTAAACAATCCAGTGGTTTCTGTTGCTATTCTTTTTGACCTTCTACGTTCAGTTCTCTGTTTCTTAAAATTCTTTCCAACATTTCCAGTACTTGTTTTTAATGTACTGTTCTTACACAAAAACTTGCCAGCTACTGTCCTGTGATTTGAAAATGTGTGCCAAACATTATGAATGTTCCATATATTTAATGAACTAAAAACTAGGAGGATAGTCTCAATGTTATAATAACCGTAACAAAAAGTAACCCACCATTCCCCGCAAAACATATCTTGCTACCTGATATCTGAGATTCCTCAGGTTTCTGTGTCCTCTTAATTTTTCTTCAATGAAGAAGTCATTGTCAAGGCCTGAGTGAGCCATGTTTATGTATCAGAGGAAAACCTAGGCTAAAATCTTTCCTAATTTTCAACCATCTAATCTAACCAAAGTCAATAGGATAACACCAACATGAAAAAAAGCAGTATTTATTCACTTGCCCCTATTCTCTATCAGCCTGTTAGAACAGCAATAGTTCTTTTGATGACTTCTGCGTGTCTTGCATGTTGTATCTTGTAATCCTGCTTATTATCTTTCTCAGCATGTCTTGCAGATTAGTACAAAAGTAGATGGAAAGGTTAAATAGGAAGTGCTGTATAAATATTCACCACCATCCAAGTATGCTTGAGTTCAGCAGACACTATTTCTCCCTTGCTGTGCTAGATATAGATTTTGGCAGCCCTGAAATTTTCTAAGAGAAATGTAGCAAGAAAACAATAAATTATAAACTTCATCAACACAATTTTAATAAATGTATTTTAAAATACGCAGTGTAATCCTTCCCAGCTCATTTGTATTATTACTAAGCCAAGGAAAATCATGATTTTTTAAAAAATCTATTGTCTTTATTTAGATTGTAAATCTCATTCATGTACCATCAGCAGATACTAGTTACTGTTAGCTACTGCTAGTGTCTTCTCTGGATCATGCTGGCAGAATGTAAGATAAAGACTTCCAGAGCTGAGAGTTTTCCTGAGATGATCAAAGCACTGCAAAATCTGCTGTTTCACTGTAGCATCTGCAGCTGGGTCATCAATTACCAAAGCATCTCATGCTGGCTGAGAGGAATAAAAAGAGGCCATTCAAAGATGAGCTGCAAGATACTCCTTTGCCAGGAAAAGCAATAACTGAGCCCCTGAGTGAGGTGGAATATCTGGGTACTTCCAAAACTGTGAAAAACATTCCCTCAACTAGCCTGAGGCAAGTGTAATATGTCAGCATATTGGAGCACTGGCTGGTTTTTCTCAAATCTAAGATTTCATTCCACAGGACCATACAGTACTTCATGTTCTACAGTCAAGGAAAAGGATGTTTCTTCTTATAAGGCCAAATAAATTTGGACATGCTTTATTTTAATTTTCAGAGTATCTCTACATTTTATCTTCCTCTATTCACATAAAAAGGGTAGAGTGTACTTAAACATAAATCCATGAATGCATATCCATAAATTCAAGTATATACAAACAGAACGTACCTATGAAAACACATAAAATATACCCATGAACAAATAGGCACACATATGTATCTAAAGAAAAAGACATGCAAACACATATATACATATGGAGATCTGCACTTTTGGAGAAAACAGATATAAAAGCAGGATATTTCACTTAATTTATGATTAGCTGGATATAATGGTATAATCCTGAGGTTTCTGTCTGGGCATTTGGTCTAAGTCAAGATTGAAAGAAAATGATGATATAGACAGCCACACTGAAAAGCATAACATAGGATTACTTTGGGAGTAAGTCATTATGACCCAGCTATTAGAAACTGGCCATAAAGAAGAACTTCTCATCTCTCTCTCTTTTTTTTTTTTTTTTTTTTTTTTTTTTTTTTTTTTTTTTTTTTTTTTTTTTTTTTTTTTTTTTTTTTTTTTGTTGGGTTTTTTTTCCCCAAGGGCACTTAAGACTCACAGAACAGCTGCAACAATGGGGCTGACACAAGCCAGTTGGACATTGTTGAATGGGAAACAGACCCTAGTCATTTTGTTTTCCCATACTTGTACCAAATTTTCACATTTCAGCCTATAATTATTCATAGCTTGCTGCATATGTATGTTGATCAGCTTCTATTGAATTTCAGAGAGATGTAGCAAGGGTGGCAAAACCTAGGACACTGTCTGTATGATTCAGTATAAGAAATCACTCTGAGCTGCATTTTGCTTTCAGGAACAGTCTGGCATCTCTAATAACTGCAAATTTTTGTTTTCCTCCATTTGGTGGAAACCTATACAGTGTCAGGAAGCACAATTTCACTCTTCAGTAATTGAATTTGGCTGATTGGCTACATCAGCCAGTATGAAGAAAACTCTAACGAGGAAAGGCTCAAGAGAGTGTTTGCTGAGTGTCTCCCGTGATCAACTAGTTTTTTTTCCTATATTTTCGAATGTTATGTATCCATGTGTTACCCTGTTTTATGTGAGGTTAATCAGAGAGAAAAAACACAACTCTTCTGATCCCCTTAACTCATAAATATTAAGCCTGTCAGCATTTGCTGTGTGTAATTAAGAAAAAAGAGCCTGTTTCTTATTTTATTTTTTATGAGCTGGGAATCTCTCTCAGATTCACTGACATGTTGCATGAATCACCAGAACTATTTTTAATCTAGTAATAGTTCTTTTCTAAAAGTTGAACTGGATGAGTACTCTTAAACATTGTCCAGCAGTTTCACAATGGAACTAAAGGCTGTAAGAAGACACAGTAACAGGATACATTTTGTTTTAAAGGCTTGGGGCAACATTTCCCAACTACATTCAAAATAAAGTCCGAAATACCAAAAAAGGTCACAATGAAGAAAACTCAAAACTCAGTCCCTCAAACTTTTTCTTGCAGATAATTTTCATGCTGAGGGGTCACGTACCCAGAGGTTCACCTCATGTCTTCTCTACTTTTAACCCCTTACAAGTCTTTCTCTCAACACAGCAAGAATCCATTTATATGAGTCGAAACACTATGATTAATGGAACAGCATGACATACAGCATGAGTTCATGGGGCCAAGCAGACCTTTGTTGTAAGTGTGTGTCTTACAGTGCTTCCCAGGGTACACAAAATGTTCGTTAATGAGGGGGAAAGGAATGAGACACTTGCTTTTCTCATTATTGTTAGCTTTGTGGCCGTTATTAAGTATAATTGTCTGTCAACGTGCTGAGGTGACTAGGGTATAGATTAATGTTCCTTTTGTTGTGCAAGGTTATGAGAAATGTTGGAAAATGGTCTGTTTAAGGGCAATCCTTCAAGTCATCTTGCAGACAGAGAAAAATCTGCGAAAGTTCCTCAGGCCTTAGGAAGCAGTTAAAAATTCAGCTCAAAAAATTCCTCCTGGAGAATGCGGAATTAAGTCACAGTTTGTGAAAAACAATAAAAACTTCTGGAAAAGAGAATTTGCCTGAGTATTCTCTTTCTTACCAACACTGCTGCCTATCAAGGTAACACTTCTCCCTTAGAATGATTATTAGACTATTAGCTTTCATGCAATCAAGAGGAATGAATACACTGTGCTTTGCACTACGAGGTACTGGTTCATTATGATGGCAGTAAGAAAGGCACGCTGTAAAGTGTATTTTAAATCAGCATTTATTAGAGCTAGCACTATAGAGGGTGGCATAGATAACCTCACTTCCCTTCAAGTGCTGGAAACACTGAGTCATGCAGTGCCAAGCAGGCCTCCAATCAGGACGAGGCACGTTGTGCAGAGCCCATTCATGGCAGAGCTACCCTGAAGTACACAACTCGATTCATCATTTCTACTGTCAAACAAAGAAGATGTAGCATGTGAACTTGCACTGTGAGCTAAAGGCAAGGCCATGTCGGCGGTGCTATCACTGGCACTTAGTGGGAGCTGCCTCCAGGCTTCTCTGTTATGGTTACTGTCTGAGTTTATCGTATGGTCAAGGGATGTGAGCAGCACAAGATGGGTCCGGAGGCCATGCTGTATGTGTAACACAGCACTGCAAGCACTGCACAGGCCTGTGCCTGCTCAGGTTAGCTGTGATGTGAGTCACTGACTCCTCCAGCTACAATGATCTTCTGGTCAGCATCACTACACCCCGTTATAAAGGTACACTTGCATATGCTTCAGGAAAGCATTCACAAGGCTATACAAAATCACGCATATTGAGCAGTTTAGGTATAAAAGAAAAATCCTGCTATACTTGGAGAGATTTTTTTTTTTTCCCCCAGTTACTTGCAGGTCAAAGCCAGATGAAATATTAGGGCAAGCTTACCAATTTACTGCTGTTGGAAGAGGTACTCCAGCTTCTCCTTGCTTCATTCCAGATCACTGCATATTTGCTCTCTCACTCATGGGCCTTTCACTAGTTACCTGATGAGTCAGTTCAGCTTATTAATCAGGCAGAAAATTATACTCTCCACGCACCTCCCATTCCTCCCAATTATTTTTTAGCAAATTAATGAATTGAACTGGCTGAAGAGAGAGTCCCATTAATAAAAGAGCTGGTGTAATATATTAAGTGGAAATTTACTGCTCAAACCAGGAAAGCAGAGTCAGTGGGTTCGGTTTTTTTAGCAGCACCCTAATAGATCAGCTAACTCCACCTTGCCTGACTGCACTGTAAGCAATCTTCTCATCCACATGCACACCGCCACACACTGTATTATGTAACTGACGTGAGACCTAAAGATGAACAGAAACACATTGTCACTATATCAGTGTTGCAGCTTACAATATTAAGAATACAGTATAAGATGCCTGTTACATATGCTGTTTTATAACCATGAACATTTATTTATGTACATGTGAATGAATGCTGTAATAATGGCACAGTAATATTGCCACCAGGACTACCTAGTAACACTTTGTATTCAGATTTTAAGCAAGATATTAGCAGGATTTTTAAAAACAACTGAACAGGGTAGTAGTACCATTTCTGCAGTGTGAAGAAACTTTGACAAGATTTTAGCTTTTTAAAAGTATACAATTACATATCAACCTCCATTTTTATATAAGAAAGGTCCCTTGTATCAACTATCCAAGTCCCAATTGCCATATTTTTCCTTTGCTTCCAAAATACTCTGATTATTAATTTCCTTATCAGCTCCCAGGCTCACTTTACTGAAAACAGATGATTCAGTTAAGAAACCATTAAGAATTTCTTTGTATAGACAGTTTAGAGTCCAAGAACTTTCCCATTGATTTCAGTGGGATATTTTGCTTGCTAACTTTACAGGAGCTGCAAGCATTTTCATCTATGATTACCAGTCCTCTTTCCCCAGGTTGGTAAATAGGGGGTTATGAAAATGTTGCTCATTTGGTCTGTTATTGTAACATTCCAGAGAATCTCATAAAACCACAGAGCAGTTCTTAGCAGGCCAGTACAGCAGCTTAATCCATTGACCATTTGTGGTAGAAGAAAGGAAAAAAAATCTAGCTTTGAGTCAGAGCCTGAATAATTTTTTTTTTAACTTACATTGGGAGTAAAGGTAACCGTGAAACCCATACATATGTTGTTAATTCTGGGGTCATAGAACATGCATATGACATCAGGTGTACTTTGAGTGATACAGAGCACCACAGGAGGTAATTAGGCACGACAGCATCACCTATACTTTTAATTTTATAATCTGACTATCCATCTCACATCATCTTACCCCCCCACTTGTCAAGGTTTGCACACTGGCTGCCGTCTCCAGTCCACGGCATCTGGAGAAGTCCCGTATTTATGCCTCTTTCCCACTCAGTGATCTGGCACACATCAGACCTGGCCAGTCCATGAATTCTTTGATGTTATGGCCAGCTGTGCTTGATGAATGGGTTCATGGAGAAGAAGCAGCAGGACTACTGCCAACATGCGTTTCCCTTTATGGAGGTCCCATGTTCAAAGTGTTTAGTAGGTAGTACACAGCTGCAGTTCAATGTCATAGCATCCACAGTCCAGTGTAATAGCATCTTCCCTGTCACACTACCCCAGGTGTCAGATGCATCACTCTCACCATATATAAAGAATAACAGCGGGTCTTGCATATGGGAAGGAAAGAAACATTAGAGGACTACCTCCCAGAGAAAACTTTGCTTATTCAAAAGAGTACACAGAGGCTCAAATTCCCCATGTGCTAAAGATTCTATTACATCACCTAAGAAACTCAACTTCCTTCCTTCCAAAGAAAAAGGTGGGGATACTCACAGAATGGGTGAGTATTTTGGGTGGCTCTTCAGCCAGGCTCAGACAATTTATGGTAGGTGAAATTCTAACTCAGATAATTACCAAAGTTACAAACGTTTATGCTAACTAACTGTTCTGTGCTGGTGTTACTGGACTGAACCAGCAAGAAAAGGTTTTCAGGGAAAAAAAATCCTCTGTTAGACCAACAACAATAGCTGCAAAAATGACACACACCTTAAGGGCAAACAAACCAATTTTCAACTTTTTTATATCAAGAAATTGCAACAGCTCTAACACCACAAGATGATAAACCTCCTTGATCTACTTCATGTGCTTCCCTGCTGAGTGCAATGGCTTCTTGTCTTATTATCTTTTTCAGGAAACATGTTCGAGGAGTGACTAATGGAGTGTTAATGGTTCTCTGTGCTGATTCACACTGCATTTCATCATTCAAAACACACTGTGGTCAAGTTGCAAACAATAAAAAAGAGGACATGATAGTACAAGCTATACATATGCTTGTCCAGCTTTTAGGATATTTTCGTGTTAGCTGGTGATGTGAATGCTTTCTTGAAAACATACGTATAAATAAAAGCCAAGTTGGGTAAAAGAAATACCTGAAGTCCTTGCAGGTCTTTATTTCTGTTCTGTGCAACTCTGTGAATGACGTGTTGTGAGATGCCTTTGTAAACCAGACTCTTTGAAGGAGAAAGAGATCCTATGACATGGCTGCTTCTAGAAATCTCTCCACAAGACTTCCACCATAAAAATGTGGTCATAGTGGACATATTTGTTATGTTCCGTATTTGTCAGGTGTCCATTTCAGTCATGTACTAAACAGTTAATAACCTCTCATAGACTATCATGAAGATTATACAGATAAAAATCACAAGCACAAACTAAAGTTATCAAACAAATCTTTTACCACAATGTTTACCGCAGTCCTAGGAAAATCTAGGAAATATAGGAATATAAATGTTAAGAAACCATAAAATTTCTCAGTTTCTTGGACAATGATGTTGACTACCTGTTACAGTTATCAGACTAAACTCTTTTTAACTATTTCCAAAGATGGGAATTTCAAAATGTTCTCAAGAAAAGTGATACATTGTTCAATTGTTCTTACAAAGTTTTCTTGGTACCTAGCCTAGAGCTTGCTTGGAGTAAGTTTCTCATACTAACCTCAGTGAACCTGAAAAACAACTTACCACTGTTTCTATAAGGACCACACATTTCTTAACTGCTGTATTTAATACTTAGCCTTTTTTTCTTAGGCAGAACAAGTTCATCATATTTCAACCTACCCTCACAGATTATCTTTCCTAAATCATGTCCTTGGATTCTTTCCAATTTATTTGTGTCTGAGCCTGAGTGCAAAAGGAGTATCTCCATTATGTTCATTCACACAATTGTCATGAATAGATTTCAAAGTGAAAATGTTTTGCTTGAAATATGTTAACTTGTACAACTCCTACTTTTTCTTTGCTGTTTGCTGTTTATGTGTATTTAGTCTTCCTTCTGAATATGATTCTCACATTTGTATTTATTGGTGTGGGGGTTTTTTGTGGTTTAGGGTTTTTTTTTAAGTTATTTTTTTATTTCCAAGTATTCCACCAATTCAGAAAGATCACTTGGAACTGCAATTCAGTCCTGTGTACTTTTAGTATCTTTTAGTCTCCTATTATTCACATATTTTCAAAGTGTGTGCTCTATACCTGATAGCCACTAATGAATGTGAAAAGGTACCAGACCAAAGCAGGACTCAGCTGACATGTTCTCCTGACAACAAGTTCCTCATGACTTCTCTGTAACACCTATCTTCCCACTTTACAATAGATAAATCACATTTCTTTAGTTTGGACACGAGAACAACCCATATGACTATTTAAAAAGAAATCTGCTAAATTAAGATATACCATACCAATTGTCTCTTTCCATATTCTGGATTAATTACTTTTGTGAGAAGGTAACTAGATTGTTGTTATATATTTGTTGCGGAAACACCCGGAGCAGCTGCTTCTTATCACTGTGTTATTTTACAGATGCTCTTATACTGCTTGTTTTGTAATGAGTTAAACTATGTACTTCTCTTAATATCAGAGTTTCATTATCTTATGTTTTCTCAACTACAGCTTTAGTATTTTTTCAGTCTTCTGGTATAGTATATTAGCAGGCAAAGAGTATGACAGACATGACATATGGCCAAACACTGCCTGAATGTAGAAAGTGTTAATGTGACATTTTTTAAGCCGCAGCTACATTTATTTTGGAACAAAATTATATTTTATAGGTCTCTCGATGCATGTTTTCATAAAAGCATAATGGAAATTATAACACATTTAAAAATGTTAAGTCCGATTTTGATGAAATTTTGCAAGCATGCAAGTCTTAAAAAAATTTCTTGAGCCAAATCTTTCAATTTCTTAGCTCCAAAACTTCCACTGGCAACTGTGGAAATTCTGAGATGCTTTCTCTAATATCAAAAGATCAAATGTTTGATTTTGGATTCTATTTCCCTCCTTTAACATAAAAAAATGAAAATTTACTTAATGGAAATATATAGAAGTTATTCAGCACCCAAGAATACCTCTAAAATCACATAACTGCTAAGTGAAGGCTGGACAGACAAATGATTGAAAGTGCTTGACTCCTACTTCAATGCCAAATGCTGACTTCAGACTCTTTTACAAGATACATTATTATTAAAATTTGTATGACTGTTTTCCAAGACATAATTAAGTGCTATTTAGTTAGGCCAGTAAGATAACGACAACTTTAATAAATCCTTGTGTACAAGCCACAGATTTTTAGCTTGCCCTGACTTCTAAAAAAATTGTATAAAATATTCTATCACATAAATTATACTCCTTGTATCTTCAGCAAGGTCCTTCTCATTTAATTCTACATCCTTGTTCTAATAAAATACTTTTTACTTTAAGTAGCTCAGTTCTGTTTACCATAATGATAAGTTCACATTTTGCAATATCTTACAATTTTCTTAAACTGGATAAATTTGTGGGGCAAAAAAATCCTTGCTTACAGCTTTTGCAAAATGTAAATATTAGCATAACACTTTACATTACTTTCTGACATGTTTTGATCAATAGAGAAAACAAAAAAGCTTTTATTCTCATCACATTCTAAAACATAAGTGTAAGTTTTATGAACAATAAAAACTGTAAGAATTCAGGAATATCTGAGAGACTGAATATATTTAAAAGTAAGTTAACATTTGCAAAATTCTGACTGGAATAGTTTGTTGAAACATGGGCATATTCAGCATCTTGTAGCACAACTGATAGCACAATTGATAAATCTTCATAAAATTATGCACATTATCCAATAAATCATCCTTGACTGCAGAAAAAGTATTGACATTATAAATATATGCTGAAATATAAGTAAGTTTCTATTAATAAATCACTTTTAGAAAGATAAACAATTAGACTAATTTGTCTTCCCTAAAACATCTATAAATGAACCAAATATAAATTGGTTCAAATACAAGTATGTATAACACTACATTACTACTGTTTTTTTGACTTAAATTTATACTCTCACTGTTTGGAGTTCCCTGTTTTCTCAAAAAAAAAAATCACAGTGAATACATTCTTTGGAAAATATTTTTTATTATAAAATGTACAGTATATTGACCTTAATATTATAAAACATAGTAATGTATCAGAGTCTTGTAAAGACCAATAATTTATAAAATGAGACCAAGTTTGTTGCTAGTCTTTCTAGTCTCATAGTCAGATTAAAAAATATATATAAAATATATAATGAATTATTTGACCATAGCATCCTTAGTAGCTGGCAAATGTTTGTTCATATGTTAAGGTAGCTAATCTCTGCATGTATTTTTATTAAAATAGATCACTCTCATTTGCTAAGTTAGTCTTTGATTTTGAAGAGCTGATAGAAGCATGAACAGAAAGGTTAGTAATCATATTCTATAAAGGCTAGATTATGTAAAGGTGCTGCAGGGTATAAAGAAAATTATGTTTTACTAAAGCACTTCTATCACTGCAGCTCATTTATTAACAGTTAATACTTCTTTGGTACTTTTAAGGTGCTTGTTAGAACAAGAAATAGTTTTGGACTATTGACAAGAATAGAGTACTTTAGGCCTCAGATGCTATTGGATAGCGTGAAAAACCACATTACTCTGTCTTAACAATTTAAAGACCTTTTTCAACATGTTAGTCTTCTCAGTTCCAGTATGTCTAATGCCTCCTTTTATTGCAGGGACTTACTACCATATTGAGTACAAAAGCAATGCAGATTAATTCCTTTTTTTCTGCCCTCAGCCTTCCTGGTTTTGTTGCAAGCAGTACTTTCCTCATTGCACTCGTTTGGCAGTGACTTGAACTCTAGTATCCAGCCAAAGGCATGTGTTTTAGTGTTAGAATATGTGTATGTAGGTTGTTTTCGAATCACTGCCTAGTATATTTTTAGCAGTGCATTTATAAAAGCCTGAATCCCTTTGAGTGGACTGCTGGATGACTAATGACCCCTGAGGATGGAGGAATTTGTTTCCATACAGACGGGATTGAGCTCCTGTTGTCAGATGTGATTTATCTGGAAGCTCCCATGTTATTTCTGCTTTAGGAATCCCAATGGCCATGCAGTTCAGTTTGACTGAATTTCCAGGTCTGGCATAAATGACAGGTGCTGGCTCACTGGTGATCCGGGGAGGATAGGCTATCACAATGACAGGCACAGTCATAACAGAAGTGCCATACTCTGTTGACACCTTGCACAGGTAAGTGCCCCTGTCAAACACAGAAGCCTCACGCACCGTCAATGAGCCATTCTCCATCAGGGAAAAGCGACCCACAGCCTGGGGGGCATCCATAACCATCCCATTGGGCAGCGTCCAGGAGATCTGCGCCCGCTGGTTTGGCTCGGTGATGCAATGAAGCTGCAGAGTTTCTCCATTGATGATGCTCACCAGGTTGTTATACTGGTTGCTAATTTCTGGCCTGAGTCCCACCTTCAGGAAGACTACTCGTTCCCCATAACCTCCCGGGTTTCTGGCTGTACAGCGGTAAGTCCCAGCATCCCCAGCAGACAGGCTGCTGATGTGTAAAATCCCATCCCTCTTGTGGTAAAATCTGTTCAGGCGACTGCCACTCAGCACTTCAGATCCATTGGGAAGTATCCAGCTTGTGCTGGGTTTGGGATTCCCCTGGACTGAGCAGTTCAGGTTGATGGTGTGCCCTGCAATGGCAGTGATCCTTTCACTGACAGGGTCTCTGAAGGAGGGTTTCTCCAAATGGTCTGTGATGAGGAGCTGCACAAGCAGTCTTGCTTCCCCTCCTTCATTCCGCCCAATGCATACGAGCTGCACCGCGTCTGTCTGCCTCACCCCTCTGATGTCCAATGTACCGTTGTGATGCACAGTGATCCTGTTCCCATAATAGGGAGCTGGTAAGATTACTCCTTCTGGGAAAGCCCATAAGACCCGTGGAGTAGGGATGCCTTCAGCTTTGCAGTCAATAAGTTTCCGGCTGTCCCTGATGGCTGTCTCCCTCACAGATGTTATTGCACTGAGATGACCATTGATTCTTGGAGGCTGAACGTCAACATGGATCCAAACGATTTTCCGATCTTCTCCAGCACTGTTCCGTGCTACACAGGTATAGTTACCACTGTCAGATCTTTGGGCCTTTTGGATGAGGAGGGTGCCATCCCTGTAGATCTGGTATTTGTCAGATAGGGCAGGAATAGGCCTGTTAGTTGGGGAGAGCCATGTCACTTTGGGAGTGGGTTCTCCTTTGGCTTCACATGCTACTGTGACAACATCTCCATAGGGTACATTAATAGTGACGTGTGTTTTGTTCCTGATGGTTGCAGGCTCAGCCACTACTTTGACCCGCACTTTCATTTCATCCCTCCCAATCTGGTTCTCGGCATAGCAGGTGTAGTCCCCTTCCTCTCTCAGTCCAACATCATTGAAATACAGAGTTCCATTATCAAAGACCACATATCGCTTTGTCCGGCTGCCGCTGTCATCTGACTGCATGAAGGTGTTGATCATGCTGCCATCTGGGAGACCCCAGGAGATCTCTGGATTTGGCAGGCCTGTGGCTACACAGTCAACTTTCAGGTCCCCTCCGTACTTGACCTTGTGGTTATTCTCATTCTTATGTTCTATTTTTGCTGGTTTCATCATCACATTCACTTTGAGGACCACATAGTCATCCCCTATCTTATTGCGGGCCACACACAAATAGTCTCCTGCATCTTTATCTGTAACTGAATGAACAACCAAAGTCCCATTGCTGAATACCTTGATTCTAGTCTCCAAGGTACTGTAATGCAAGAAAAAAGAACAGAACATGAGCTGCAAAATCACATTTTGGGTATTAATTATTGAGTGAAATCTGGAGGGAAAAATCAACAACTCAGCAATATTGGAAAAAAAAAAGGATAGCAGAACTGCTATTGTTAGATAATCAGATGATCCAAAATTCACCACTAAAAATAAAATGGAAAAAATAATTCTACCCACTTGCAGAAAACAAATAATTCTGTTGCATTTAATAACTTTAATGGTGGTTTTGACCATTAAACAATCAGTAAATACCAAGTTATGATGGTTTTGATTGTTCTGTCTGCATGTAAAGTATTCTATAACATTTGAACATGGGATCTCTGAATGATATAATCCACACAAAGGTATATGAACCATAACTATGCAGTCCGGCACGTGGGTCCTATGCTAAAACCAAATTGAGGTGAGGAACTTCCTCTGGCATCGGGTGTAACATTAAACCTCTACATCAGTCATAAAGAAGCAAAATGTTGCTAAGCTTTGAAACAAAGAAAAAAAAATTTCCAAGATGCTAAAAAAGCCATTATTCCTTTCCACTTCACTATGGCATCAGTGTATTGTGGTTAAAACCAATTTCCTCAGTAGCCACAGTTTCTCCTCAAAGAAGATCTCCTGTATTTGAAAAACACCCCACATAAAGATCATGAGGGAAAATGAAAAAAACCCCACAGTATTTTGTTGTTACGACTATGAGGCATAAAAAGAAATCCAGGTTTTGTGCTATCTACAGTCTACCAAAATACATTTTCTGACAATATGAAAAGATTATGACTACATTCAGCTGCGAAAAACGTTGTTCACATTTATGCATTTTAAATACAGTGCATGTCTCATCTGTTTATAGTGCTCAAAGAATGAGTTATGAATAATTTACAAAGCAGAAATTGTGTTTTCAGCCAAGTCTTAGGACGGTTATTGTAGGCTTGTAGCAATGATATTTTACTTGATATTGCAAACATTGGAGAAGAGATTATTTTAGGCATTTACGTATAACCAGGCTTGCACAGACCTTACTGCGGGGTAAAATTTGTTTATACAATGATGTTAAAATGATTATGCTCATTGAAATAATTATAAGTTGATTTATTTGCCCTACATTTACTACATATAATGATTTGCACAAGAAATAAAATTCAATTATCCCATTTCTCCCAGGGAAAATCAGGCACCTCTGCAACTCTATGCAAACTAAGTGCATTGGAACAAGCAGTACACAAGTTATATATCTTTTGCCATTGGACTTTTTACTGCATTTACAAGTGGCTGTAAAAGATAGTGGCAGCTTATCCTAAACACTTGAAGCTAACTTTTTAAGGGTAATACTGCTTTCAAGAAAATTATGCTAAGATATGACTTTCTTTTCATAAAATTTCAAATTCTTTCTTAAGGATTGGGTGCCTCATTCAAAGCCCACAGAAGTAAAGAATGAAACTTGCACATATATGAGTGGGATTTTGTCTAAGTTCACCTACACCGCAACACCTCAAATAGTAATTTACCTGTGTACGGAATCAATCATCCTTTTGGAAGGCAACCTCCACAATATCCAAGGCCAGGGGTCACCAGAAGCACTACAGTCCAAACGCAGGATGCTGCCATATGTTACATCTGTTCTCTGAGGAGAGGTCCCAGTGATCTTAGCATTAGATGCATGCTTCTTCACATGGAGCTGTACTGTTCTCCTGGCAGCTCCCACCATGTTAGCAGCAATGCACTCATAGATCCCGCTGTCCTTGGGGGAGACATTGCGAATATAAAGAGTTCCATTGGGAAAAACAAATAAATTCCCATTGACAAACTGAGAGGGTCGGATCTGTGTGCCATCAAAGACCACCCAGCGGATGTTGGGAGAAGGTGCTGCTTTGGCAGTGCAGTGGATGTTGATACTGCTACCAAGGGGCAAGGAAATGTTCTCTTGCTTTTCCTGCTGGATGATTGGGGGTAAAGCTGCAATGTGCAGCCTCACTGCAATGCTGTCAGCTCCTGCAGCATTGCTTGCTACGCATTTGTAAACTCCTCGATCCGAAAAAGTTGCTTGCTTGATAGTCAAGGTTCGATTTTCATTGAGCATTATCCTGCTTTCTGTGGTGGTGACTGTCTGCAAAATCTTCCTATCTGGGAAAATCCATGAAATATGTGGGCTTGGAGTCCCACTAGCCTGACATTCCATTGCTATGGTCTCTCCAAAGTAGACTGTGACATCTCGATAGCGGGAAAGTAAAATTTTGGGCTGGTGGGCTACAACTGTGAGCAGAACAATCATTTTATCCATGCCATGCAGGTTCTGAGCTGTGCACAAATACTGCCCACGGTCCTGAAGTTGAGCATTTCGGATAAGGAGGGTACCATTTTTCCAGACTTCAAACCTTTGTAACCTGGTGTTGGCTGTCATTGCAGCTCCTGGGAAAGTGAGAGGAAAGAAAGAATCAGAAAGTCAAAGAGTTTAAGATGTACAATGTTCCAATGAATAAGTTTTATGTTTCCCTGGGATACTTTAGGTTTACTCAACACCAATTACAACTTTAGAGAGTGACATGACTTCATCTTCGGACACTCTCCATAGCTGAAATAAGTCTTCATTTCTGTTACAGAACTAACCATACTAGCTTGCAAACACCGACAGCATGAGAATTTTAAGGCTTTATGCTTTAGGATTCCTCTCAAATCTTTATGTAACTTTTCCTTTTGCACATGAAGATGACACAGACAACATAACTTATGGTAGCAATGTTAACAAACCCATACTCACGAGTATTGCCATCATAAATTCTAACTGCTGTGACTAAACAAAGTTGACTGCTATTCATAGCCAAAAACTACTCTTCAAAAAATGAACTCATTAAATGGTAGAAGCTTTCTTTTACTACAAGAAATACTGCAAAGTTATTATTACCTGTAATGATTAGTTGCAATTAGTCACATTTTATCTATAATGATTAAAAGTGACAGAAGGTATTCTTCAGTGTTTTGATCTACTCTTACAATCACACTGAATTTCTATGCCATAACCCAAGTATTTGTACTCTTACAAACCACGTGCGAAACCACGTTTTTCTCCGTCTTACCTGTAGATACTTTTGTCCAAGTAATAAAAGGCTTGGGTTCACCAACTGCATCACAAGGGATAAAAGCATCTGTTTCAGCAAGGATGGATATGCTCTGAGACTCTTTTGTGATAATTTTAGGTCTTTCTCCATGTATCCTGAAATTAGTGGAAGACTGAATTACGGTTGAATTCTGTTGTATGCCTCCCACATAAGGCACAGACGGAAATTTTTGACGACGATGATGCACATTTTTTAAAGGATGATCTGTTGTGGATATCTGTGGTTTTGTGCGCTGAGGAGGAAAGACTGGAGGGGTAATCTTTAAGATTACTGGTGGTAATGTGGTCGTTATGGCATGTGGCATTGGAGGCAATGGCACAGCTGTAGCTTTCTGCACTGTAATCCTAGTAGGGAAGACCTGAGCGACCTTCTTCTCATTTGTGTCTTTTGGGACAAGTTCACTAGGGACCTCTGGTTTAGAGTGCGTACTTAAGTGAGGGAATATCCTTGTTCTGTTGAAAAGGAATGGTATTCTGGAACTGGGATAATAGGGGATCCCTTGACTTGGCAGTCTCCCTGCTGTGCCTCTGTTATCTGGAACATAGTTATTTCCAAAAAATCTTGAATTAATATTGTATCTGTTCTGACCCTGATTAATGAACCTCCTTTCAGTGAATGGATTTGTTTTGTGAAATGGAGAGGCTTGTGTTGGGGTAGTTGTTTCTCTCTGAGAGGCAAAACTTTTCTTGTCTTGGATGGTATGTGCTGCATATGCTGTTACCTCTGGTTTGTTTGTGTAGTGAACAGGCTGATGTGTTATAAAATAGTGAAATGTACCCTGTGTTACAGGAGGCTTCTCTGTGCCTCTTACTGGAATGTGCTTTGGAGGCACAACAGGCAGTCTTTGGTTTAAGTTTGGTATCATTCCAGCAGGTGGATGGGAAAGATTTGGATTTAGCAGTAAACTGTTGTTTGATTTGCTTCTATACAACTCTTTGAACTGATCGTCTTTTGACTGTATGCTAATCCTGTTTTGGTTAGAGGAAGGAGTAAGGTGAACACTCTGTCTTGAGCTCATCACCATTTTGTCACCACCTGCTCCAACTTGTTTTTTTTCTGGAAACCTTTCTTGATTGAAGGCATTAGTTTCCTTGGTGGTGTAATGAACAGAACGATGAGAAGTGCTTGAAATGGAAGGAGGAAGAGTGGCAAGTTTTATAAATGGAACAAAGGCAGTGGATGTAATTGGAGGCTTTTCAGTTGTCTGCAAATGATGAAACACATGTGACACAGCTCCCTTTTCATCCAAGGAAGACAGCTTTGTCCCAGCCTGAGAAGCAACAGATTTCTTTGTCTCTCTAACTGGAAAAGTCTGAGTTTCTGCTGTGCTGAAGGAGGAGGACAAAGTAATAATCTCATATTGCTGAGATGGCTCAGTTTTTGCTGGTGTTTCTGTGAGCTTCCATGGCTCCTTTGAAACTGAGAGGTCCTTAAAAACTTTGACTGTGCGAACAGGAATATTTAAGTCAGTCATAGTGGGATGTATCAGCTGGAATGTTCCAGCAGTTGTTTCATTAACCTCAACTTCTGAGTCAAACAGTATGGGCTCTTGAGATTTTGGTTTTGTAGATAGTACCAAGCTGTTCCTACGTGCAGAAGTTGTTGGGCTTGATTGTTCTGCTTTACTATCCATAGTTTTGGAATCTGCTTTCACGTCCTTCTCCTCAGATACATTGTCTAATGAGTGGTATGCTGGCACTTCACTTTGCTCTGGTACAAGAGGTACACTTGACTGTTTCGTGGGAAATGCATCACGTACAACATATGATGTTAAAATTGTGATGGGTGCAGTCACTGGAAGTGCCGAGGTTTCAGGAGTAGTAGAGTGTGTCACATGTTTAGCTTCAGATGTAGAAGCAGTAGCCCTAAAAGAGGAAGTTGTAACCATGTCTCTGATTTTGGGCATTTTCTCAGCCAGATCAGGAACTAATGAAGGAGTGGGTTCCACATGCTCCTCTTTCTTAGCCTGCATCTTGACATCGTTTTTAAGATCAGGACTTTCAAGAGTTGCGGAAGTTCTGGTCACAGCTTCAACTTCAGGTGTCCCTGGAATAACAGGCATTGCCTCTGTGTTTAAAACAAGAGGGGGCAAAGGCTTTGGTCTTTGCCGGATTCTGTTTGGCCTCAACCTCCTTCTCCCATAAGGCCTTTTTCTACCATGTTGAGTAATAAGTGAAGGCATGGTCCTTCTGTATGGAATTGTTGTGGTGGCCACAGTGGACAGCCTACTGATGGAAGCAGCAGTTTTTATCCTCTCTGCTGTTTTATGAAGAGCATTAGCACTATGAAAAATGACTATCGGATCTGGTTTTGATGTAGCCAGGTTTCTATGTTCTTGTGCCTGAGAATTGTCTGCATAACTGCTGAACATGCTTTCTTGAGTCACTGTATTCCTGTGGGTCTTGGGTTCTTCCTTGCTCTGAGCACTGATGGGTGTGAAAGCAGGAAAACTTGTACTTAAGTCTGCCGTTTTCATCTGACCTGTGGATGTTTCTTTGTGCTGGTATCTTGAGTCATTGCTCTCTTCTGTAACAAATGGTGAAGTGGATGAAGAAATAGTAGTAGTACCTAGGGAATCTGTTGGGATGATCTTGTCCAACTGAGGTGGTGTTAAAATTATGATGTCAACACTCATTGGGTCCACTTCATTTAACTTCATATTTGTCTCCAAGATGCTGTGAAGATCCACAGTCTGAGATTCAGCTAGGAGAGTAGCATCAAGTGGTAGCTCAGCAAAAGCAGAATTTTCTTCCAATACAGAAGATACAGTTCTATCAAAATTTTCCACTGTGAATGAACTGCTCGGAATATTGGGAAAGTTTGTCACAATTTGTCTGGTTAGAGGTTCTTCAGTGAAAGCATGGATATTTTCTTTGACTACAATTGAATCACCAGTCCTGACATCAAGATGCTGCTTGCCATGGGGTTGCAAAGTTGCAGAGACAGGAGTCAAATATGGACCTGATACAGCAATTTCTACAGTGTCTATAGTTGCAGGTGTTTCTAAAGCCCTGTGGTGGGAGAACGGCTCAGTTTCTGACCTCATTAATATGGACTGGACTGAAAATGCTTCTGTGTTGTGTGAAACAGTGACTGAGAATGGCTCATCTTCACCCACAGGTGATGCATCAGCAGAAGAGTCTACCACATCAGCTGCTGTCTCTGAAGGTGGAGGGCTGGCTACTGGATGAGGGACTGGAGTAGTGCTCTGCATGATTGATGGCAGTGCAGTTGTTACAGAAATGGTTGTAGCTGTTGTTGTTCTAGGAAGATTCTTCCCACGGACCTTTGCCAAAATGTCAGCCCAATGCTGTGGATTAATCTGCTTGCTTGCCACATTAATTCTCCTTCGAGATTCAAATACTCTCCGGCCTTCCGCAACATTGCTGTCTTGGGTTCTATCAGTACTTTTCCAGATTTTCATTTTCCTTCTGCCTTTCTTCCCCTTTTTAATTTGACCCTCTGGCACCTGATCACTTTTCTGTTTAAAAGGTATTTCCCAGTCTTTTAAGTGGTTCTTTCTTCGTGGGAACTCCTCCCCTGCCCCTGATCCCTCTCCATCCTCTATGACCTGCCCTCTTATCTTTGACAAACGCTTTGAGCCTGGGCGCTTTTTTAGTTTTATTCGTTTAAACGACCTGTCAGACACCATTTTGTTTACTGTGACCCTTACAACAAACTGATCTGACCCCTGCACATTGATAGCCACACATCTGTAATGGCCACTATCACTGACACGGCTTCTTGGAATAAGCAAAGTACCATTATGCAGCACATAGCCTTTTGAAGAGTTTGATAAATCACTGAGTACCTGACTGTTTGGAAGAATCCAAATCAACTGTGGCTCTGGGATGGCAACTGCATTGCATGGTAAAACTATTGGATCTCCAACATTTTTTTCAACTCTCACTATATCTGAATCAGCTACCTGAATAGCTGGAGACTGCACTAGAAGTCTGTAGGCCATTATGTCCACATCATCTCTCACTTGGGCGATGCAGTGGTACACACCTCCATCAGTGTAACTCACTGCTTTCATGATTAGCTGGCCGCTACTGAGAATGGAAAACCTACTGTCTTTCTGATTAAATGGTGCCTGCAGTTTAGTTCCATCTGGGAAGAGCCACTGAATGGAGGGGCTCTCAGATGCTTTCACATTGCAGCTCAGCAGACACTCTGACCCTTCCACCACACTTTGTGCTGTCTTTGTGCTCTGGTTTTGCTCTATCATCACCCAGTTCCTCTGCTGTCTGGTGTTTTTGGTATGAATTGTCTGAGAAAACACAGTAAAAAAAGATAGCACCACTTTTTTCCCTGTACTCTGGCGCCTGTTTAATTGGATATTTATAAGAGGTTGCATAACCCAGGAAGGCTCAGCCAGTATTTGAGCTTTTACACCTGTGTAGTAAAGAGCATCATAATCTGAGCCTTGCCTGTACTGATAGGTTATTTTAGGCTCCTTTCTGAGCATAATTTCCCTCTCTAATTTGACAGGTACTTCACTGTAATAAGCTATAAGCTTCCATAGTTTTTCATAGTTTTCTCGATTCATTGGACACTCAAAATCCAGTGATATTGTAGCATTTATATCTATCTCCTGAGTCTGGATTTGATTCCACTGAATTTTGGTAGAACCTGTCGGTTTTTTGATTTCACAGTTCAGGTGGACTATATTGCCATGCTCATCAGTCATATTTAGAGCAATGTTCCATGGAGAAGACTGAAGTTCTTCCAGAGAGAATTCATAACTGTCAGAATCTTCTTCATCTGGAGTGCTGCTATTTTGCCTCAGTGAGGACTGAATGACAGGTTTCTTACAGGAAATATCTTTCAAGTTCTGAATATCTTCTTTCTGCAGTTGTTTTGGGCTGCTGCACTTAGGACAGAGCTGTCCCCCTTCATAGGCTTTGTCCTTTTTGCATTTTAAAACACCTGCAAGGAAAAAAAAGGAAGAAAGAAAATAAAACAGGAAACAAAAGATAAATAAGCTGAAAAACTCTGTTCTAAAATTAGAGAAATCTCAGAAGTGCGAAATGAACTTCATAAGGAATGTATTATGTAATATGACACATAAGGCAAGACTTTTAGAATGGTGAGTTTTAGTTTTACAGCTGAATGGGTGCCTGATTCTCAATCTGACCATGATTTCTTCTGACTTTAATGAGAGGATTGAGTACTCTGTCCTTCTGACACACAGATTCACTCCCTCTGAATAAAATGCCTAGAAACTGAAGCGTGCATAGCAATATTTTATAAGTCAGTAAAAAATTACTCTGTGTCAAAAAGTCTGCATCTGTACAATGACAGCCTGACTATCTAACTTGTGGATCTAATATGAAGAGGAGTGGGTCCTTTCTGCTTTCAAAAATGCAGCATTTACTTGAGAAATGCTGGATTTCCCACTAAATAATGCAGGAAGCTTTTTATTTTTCTCTATATTAATTAACAACAGTATTGGCAACACAAAAAACATTCTACTGTAGCTGCCGAAATGGGCTGACTAGTTCTTGAACGTACAAGCTATTTATCAGCAGCAAGACAAACCAAACTCAAGTGCCACTTCTTCCCTGACCTCTGAAATAACTCTAAACTCTGTAATGATATGAAAAGCTTAATCAGAGAAGGAAAGCTAAACCAGGAAATTATAGCCTTGACTCCTCTCTTCTCTCAGTGCCAGAGAGACTCCTGTCTGCAAAGTAAAAGTCATATTTTTATTACATTGTTCTGCTCACTAGAATGTCAAATGTCACCTTACTTATTTAGTTCGGAAACATATTGCAAATTAAACGTATTCCAGTTATTCTAGGAATAAGTATCATCCTGAGGAATGAGGGATCTTTGAATGAATGAACAATATACTAGTTGTTATAAGGCAAAATGCCAGGAGAAAGGGAAATTCATGGCAAATTTTCATATTATTTTTTTCATTGAAAAGTATATGCTTTGCTAGTCTGTCAAATCAATTTTCTTGAAAGGTTCTTTCAAATGGAGTATTTAAGTGAACAAATTTATCACTTGCAGATTCAAATAGGACGTTTCAACGATAAGGAAAAACTGGCCCACAATCAACTTGGCACTGGCCACACTGGTCTGAAGAACTTTAATAATTCTTTCTGTATTATTACTCCCAAAGCAGTTAATGTTATAGTTATATAAAGATACGAAATCTGTCATATGTGAAAACGGAATGGATAAATTCTTCCTCCTTCCAATAATCACTACTGTTTGAGTGTAATAAAAATGCTAACAAGCCAACACCGCACAGGAAAGAAAGTTCATCTAATTTTTCATTGTTATAACTTACAGAGCAACACTTATTACACATACACATACATGATCTGGATCAAGGAGAGCATGTAAGAATATTATAATGTAAGTTAGTGAAATATAGTATCAATGTTAGGTGCCTCAAGTATCAGTTCAGGCAGGAACATTTGTATTACCCATTCAAGTATCACACACACTTAAAAGTATTGTCCAAAACACACTTGAAAGTATTGTCCTAAGCTAAGTGCAAAATTGCAATGAGTTACATATTCTAAGATGACAAGACCCAGCATCATTCACCATCCTTGCTCCAAATCATTATATAAACCTTGCGACTCCATCACTTATTTGAGACATCTTCAGTTACAATTAAATGCCAATTCCCTCTTAGTATTTTAGCAATAGCTCTGGTGTAACACCAGTCCCTCTGGCCTACTACAGTAAGCACTTAGCTACCTAAGATGGGACACCACTGAACTGAGATGCCTAAACTGAAAACTGACACTCAAAGCCCCTCTCATTTAGTGTATTCCTGATAAGGAGGCATTACGAAACTGTCTTTTTTTGCTTCTGTACATGACCAGAAGTGTTCCAGCCTAAGCAGTGTGATACTTGTCTCCTATTGAAGTCTGAATGAAGACAGACTAATTATTTTATGAAAAAATTGCAAGATTTAAAATACTTAAATAGATTACAAGTACTTGAAAATACTTAAAATAGATTTGCCCCATCATAAAAGGAATTTGGGGTCAATCAAGAAACACAGATAGGCGTGAAGGATGTGTACTACGTAACAACCTTAACGTTAATAGCATCCAGGTTAAAGGACTTAACCAGGAACTTGGTAACCTGAATTCCATTCCTTCCTCAGACAAACACGTTCAAATCCAACGTTACCACCTTCCATTAGAGCTTTGTTAGTTAAGGACAGTTGCCAGCCCTTGGTGTAAAGTGTACTGTCGTGCAAACGACCACAGTAAAAGGTTATACCTATTTCCCTCCCTCTAATTATAAACTTCACTACCACTTTTGCCATTCCAAATGTAATGGCTAATTTCTTTGGTGTTGAACACGTATTTTTAGCTAGTGACACACAACTGCCTTCCTTTTACACTATTTTTTAAATACACGCATTTACTGAACATTAACGGAAAGTAATACTGCACACAGACACCACATTATTAGTAATACTCAGGAAATAACAAAACCATCCACATGCAGAACAGGAAAAAGAAAATCCAACGAGTTCAATAAACATTGGTAGCTTTTGGTCCTACCTCCAGAAACTTCATTCCATTCAAGAAGCCACTTTAAACTGCAATCACAGGACCACGGATTCCCATGAAGGTAAAGATTTTCCAGCAGCGGCATGCCTTGAAACATCCCCGCAGGCAAGGTCCTAAGAGCATTTTCCGATAGGTAGAGATGTCTTACTGTTGACAGTTTGAAATAATCAAGGACCATAAATGTTGAAAAGGTGTTGGGGTGAAGCTGCTGGAGCAAATTTCCTTCTAAATGGACCAGTCTCAGAGAAGTTAATCCATTAAAAGCATTTGGATGAATAAACTCAATTCTGTTGTGGTCCATGTGCAGTCTCATTAAGCTTGAAAGTCCTTGGAGAGTTTGGCCAGTTATGGCTTTCAATTTATTGTAACTAATTTTGAAAACCTAGCGGGGGGGGAAAAAAAAAGAATCAGAGAAGTAAGCAAGCACAAATTTTTCTCACACATTCAAATCTTTTGTACCACTAAAAAAATGAGATGCTAGTCAAAGACATAGAATAAAACTTAGTATCAGTTGGCATTATCAAGTATTAGATAGGCATAGTTATAGATCTCCCATGTATTTTGGGGGAAAATGATATCTTAATCCTAAAAAGACACTATAAAAAACATTTATTTTTGTTTTCTGTTATTCACAGAAGTTAGATTTTTTGAAATTTAGGAAGACCTAATCATTACCTGAAGAGATACAAGATCTTTCAAAGCACCATTAGGTATATTTTGAATGTCATTTCCATGTATCATGAGCAATTCCAATTTTGTAAGTCCTGCAAAGGAGTTTTCGTATATAGACTGTATACTGTTAAACCTGTGGAAAAAAAAAATCACATGTGCAGTTACATTTTATACACTGACAGCCACAGACTGCAAATGTAAAATTAGCATAACCTAGCTTTCAGGAAAAATTGGAGGCACCTTAATGCATTGTCAAGGGGCCAGAAGTTATTGCAAGATTTTTACAAGGCCAAGTATACTTATTTCATGTTTACATTAAGATTCCTTTTAACTCAATTTGTGGCACTTTAGCCATAATTTAGGAGTGAAAATAATAAACAGGCGTTTTAGTTCTAATAGTTGTATGTTTTTCCATGCAGCTCAGTTTATGGAATGGTAATAAGTTAATGGCCTGTAACCAAACCATGATGCTATGGAGCCTGGCAAACTAGACAGGCTACAGTGTTGCCAAAGCAGCATCTAACAATAAATGAATTAAGATTTGGAGAGTGAACATTAAAAATCGATATCTCCCAAATAGCAGGAGAAGCAGTAAGTCACATCCTGCTTCACTTACTGCTACAACATGTAATTGGCTACACCAACTATTACATAAGATCTAGGAACTAACCTTCCAATTACATACTTTGAGTGCAGAGACTCCTCTTAGATAAGGAATACAGAAAATCTACCTTTTGAAAATAATTCAATTTCACTTTGAACAAGCAAATCAGGATTTGCCAATGTGGGAGTGTTAGGTTTGGTGACCTAGCTCTACATTTGTGTTTTTCTTACGTATACATAAAATGTAATATATTATCTAACCTGGACGTGAAGTCTCTAAACTAAGGACCGAATTTTAAAGATTTTTTCATTTTGTTAGTATTTTCTAGAAGGTAAGGGAAGAGACAGTGAGAAATTAAAATACTTTGAATACAGAGGAAATACTTTCGGTTCCTCATCACGTTATCTATCTAAAGATTCCTAATCTGCTAAAAATTTAGACTACCGTTTTGATATTTTTAGTCCTTCTGCAGATAAGCAGGCATATAGCTATTATATCCTATTAGAATTTCTTATTTCAAAATCAGAACTTCTAAAAAGTATGAACTCATCTAAATAAAATTTTTTTCTATAAATTATTTCCAGTTAGAAAAATAATCTTCACCTCCTAAATACATAGCACTGAAAACAGAAATACGGTAAAAGCTCTCTTTCAAAATGAAACAAGTGCTACAATGGTCAGCTAAGACTGTTTCTTTCTGGGAAAGGACACAACTCAGAAAACTTCATTTGTAGTGATGAAACACAAAGATAAGAAAGGGCTTTGATGCTACCAGTATCAAATAATGTACTTACAGCCCAAACAACTTTGCAAGTTACAAGCCTACATCCTATTTTCAAAAGTAACTTAGGGATAGAATTTACCATAAAATGTTGATGTATTGGAGGAGAGCTGACTGTAAATATGTGTGGGTTTGAATATGGGGGGAGAGGGAAGCATATTTTACTCAAAAATGGCATTAAAATACATATTGTTCTAATACAGATTAGCTCTAATATAGTGACTTCTGCACCATTTCATGTCACAAAATGACCCTACATAGTACTTTTGATATATGAAACGTACCAACTGTCCCTGCCTTCTTGTCTCAAAATCTAACAGATGTGAGCTGGCAATACCCTGGCAGAGGAAAATGAATTGAAGCCTGAGAAATCTTTCCCCACAACATTAGTGTCTGCTTATATTGCATTTAGTTCCTTGAAAAAAAACCCCAAACAAACCACAAAACAACAAAACCACAAATCCAAAAGCAATGGAATAGCTTTATTTTTACTGTATTAAGATAGGCTATATATCTCATTGTAGTATATATGCTACCTGGCTATATTATAGAATTGCACTCCTACTGTGTTTTTGTACATAGAGTATAAAATTCAGCATTTAGTAGAAGTCCCACAGTAGGTTTAATTCAATATTTTTTAATACACTCTAAAAGACTAAAAGTCCTATTTGCCAAAAAAAGAATTCACATCATGGTATAAATATTTATTTGAAACGGATAGTAACTTTTGTTTGAAACATAAAGGCTAAGTTAAAACTTTCTCCATGCCAGCAACTGTAGAATTTGAAATTCAGTGCACTGGCAAGTCTCTACCTATCTCTGCAACTCTACATAAAAAATACACGCAGAGATCCCAACTCGCCACATGTGTGCGAAGCACTCTGGGCTTCCGCACCAAGAACATAAAACCGTTTGCTCCAAGCTGCCATACAAACCCGAAGTTGATTCTTTCCACATGTTTTGCGATCCGTGCCGGCACGGCTGCCAGGGAGCGGAAGGTGCAGTGGACCTCGGTGGGGAGGTAGCAGGCGCAGGGCTGGGGGCAGCCCAGGGTGCCCGGTGGCAGCCCCAGCCCCAGCAGCAGCACCACGGACAGCGCTCCAGCTGCCACCCGAGCCCCCATCTTGTCGCCTCCCCTTGCCTGGCTCCTCCTGGGTTGTTCCGGGGTCGGGGGGAAGACAAGAGAGAAGAAACAATGACTTTTTAAAATCCTTTAAAAGAGTTTTATATACCTAGCAGTGACCTGCCTTGTCCAGAAGATCTGTAGACAATCAAGGCTAAATTCAGTTGGAAACTCGATTTCTTTCTTCCATGTCCCTTTTACTTCAGTGTTAACTTTTCCTCCATAAATCACTTCTACTAAATACCTATTCTAGCAAAGTTATGCTGTCTTCCTATGGTAATAGATTTTGTAGGCTTATTCTGTACACCAATGGTAATATCCATCTCACCTAAAAACTAGAGAAATTTAAGGGAATTATTTAGCCCAAGCAAACTCCTGTGGCTCCCTCTACAGTCACTGAAAGGAAAAAAAACCACTCAAACACATATTCACTTGAAGATGAATAACATCAGTAATCTACCTGATCAGATAACTAGAAATACTACAACTGAGCTTCATGAAGTCCCTAATTAGCAAACTCACCTAGCTCAGCGGCCAAATTTTTATACAGGCTACTAACTTTCAGCAGAGTACAATGTGGCTGAATGAATTTCATGGGAAATGGTATCATTGAGAGAGAAAATGAAAGAAAGAACCGGCTGGCCATAGATCGAGACTCTGTCATCCTTCGCCATGCATTACTGTGTGATATTGGATGTACTCTTACATTGCAATCTTAACCAAATAGGAATTATGAATGATCAGAACTGATAAAATCGTACAATTTATCGAGAAGTGAAAGCACAGGCCTCAGGATAAGTTTATATTTATAATTGTATCTTGTCTATGTATCTTGAACTCAAGTTCAGGTTTTTGGAAGTGTGTGCTGAAATTCCATGGAGAGTCATTTAAAGAAGCAGTGTGCAAATAACAGACAAGAAAACCTAACTGTTACAAACCTCAACCACTAGCAAGTTTTGAAAATAACTTATGTAAAGTTAAACAGCCTAACTTTGGAGAAACGAGTTTGAAACATCCCTATTCTTATTCCTACCACCAGAAGAATTTGAAAGCTCTTCAGATTACAGCCATACAAGAATACAGGCTACTACAAGTAACAAAAATTTAATATTCCTGCTTTTGTACAACTCCGTGACAATTACACAAAGGCATTCACTTCTACTAGCTATTAATAGCTCCATTAGTTATTTGCTTTTAGTATAAAAGTCAGAATTTCTCAGATCTGCGAGCAACGAGATGCACATTTTTTTCCTAAGACCATCATGTGCAAACCATTACAGTTCAAAGGAGAGGCTCACTGGGATGAAGAGATTTTCCAAATATCTGTGGTCAAGTTAATGAGACGTTTACAAGACAAATAGCTTTTAATTTGTTCAAGAATTTTCAGGTGCTGTTTTGCTTATGTTGTCCTTAACGGAAAGGAAACTCCCTCTAAAAAGCCTACCCCTTTCAATTCGTTTTCAGGGGAGTCCCTTACAGGACGTGCACACTGAGGTGAAAAGGAAACTGCAGTGACCTGTGAGGGGCTGGAGAAAGGCTGACCAGAGGGACTCACCATGCTTTGTCCAGGTAACACACAAGGGCTGCCGAGAGCAGCCCCTCAGCGCCGGGATCCGGCGGTGACCGCCGACCGGCTGCCCCCCGCCCCGACACCAGGGGGCGCTCTGGGGCGCCCCGCCCGCTCCCCCGCCATTGGCTGCCTTCACCGCCAGGGG
>VZRE01002889.1:94906-206109 GCA_013396775.1 Cephalopterus ornatus
CGGGCGGGCCCGCGCCGGGGGGCGGAGGGCGATGGGTGAAGGAGGCTCCGGAGCCGCTGGAGTGAGGGGCCGCGGGAAGCCGGAGACACGCGTGTGTCCGGCTCCTGAAGCTGACGGAAAGTTTGTCTGTGGGACCTGGGCAGATTCAGCACTCTCGAAACGCTCAGATGTACGTACGCACCTGGTGTGCTCACACATATACACACAGAGTCCAGTACACAAACCCAGAACTGGACCGACTAGTCCGGGTTTCTTCCTATCCTGATAGTGATATAGTGTTTAAAGACATGGTTTAGTGGTGGAGTTCGCAGTGCTTGACTAATGGTTGGACTCGAGGATCATAGAGGTCTTTTCCAACCTTAATGATTCTATGGTTCTTTGATACTGGCATCCCATCACAACACAAAGAACCAACTTCACATCAATGCTTATATTGGTACAGTTCTGCTGCTGAGACCTATATCTTGTCTGTATGTCGGAATTTGATCTCCTGCATCGTACTCAAGGAGAGATATTCCAATAAATGCATGTGAATGGAAAATCTTGGAACTGGAATGGAGAGGAAACGACAATGATAGAGAAAAAGGCAGCAACCGTTAATAACGAAGCAGACAATGTAGACTCCATCATTAATTGCCTTTTGCTTTTAAAAGCCACAAGAGAAGCAAACTCCAGTATTAAATCATTAACATCCCTTTCCTCAATTTTCCTCCTGTATTAGCAATTTTTTCAGTACAAAAAAGAAAGCCTACTTCTGGACCACTGAAAAATTCATCATTCAGAAGACCACGCTCTATTATCTACTTAGTTCCACTGTGTGGTTTTTGGACATGCACAGTTTTCTATTCTCTAGATAGCCAATGTGGGAGTTACTCTCATCTGTTGTAGAATAAAAAAAGAACTCAGTCTTTGAAGACACAAAATAGTTGCAGAAATTAGCATAGAGGCATCTTAAGTTGTAAGAATGCCTCCGAGTTTTGGTGTGGAGCTTTTAAATTCCATCTCCACAGTAAGTAAATATATCAAACAGCATTATATTCTAGGCTTTAATGCTGTGGCAAGTGTATCATCACCAAATTAATAGAAATAATCAGAATCTTAATGAATAGACCATTTTTGGCTTTGAAACCTGTAAGAGGTGTGATCAAAAAGGTTGGAGGAGGAAACATCTTCAAGCTAACAGTCAGCATCATAATCTGGACAAGTCATATCTTCCAAATGCATTAATAAAGATTCACTTTTAGAAAAAAAGCTCATTATCCATGCTTTTAGCTGCAGAACTTTTTTTTTTGTCATGGTGGGCAGCCCTGCCCCACACAACCACTTCCTCACTCCCCCAAATTGAGATGGGGAGAGAACTGGAAGGGTAAAAGTTAGAAAACTCGTGTGTTGAGATAAAGACAGTTAGATATGTGAAGCAAAATCCACATTCATATGCAAAGCAAAACAAGGAATTCATTGCTGCTTCCCGTAGGCAGGCAGCTATTCTGCCACCTCCAGTAATGCTGGGCTCCATGATTTGTAACGGTGACTTGTGAAGGCAAACGTTATCACTCAAAACGTCCTTGCCTTCCTCCTTCTTCCTCCAGCTTTATATGCTAAGCATGACACCATACGGTGTGGGATATCCCTTAGATCATTTGGAGCCTGCTGTCCCAGCTGTGTCCCCTTCCAGCTTGTTGTGCACCCCTAGCCTGCTCTGTTGGTGAGCCAGTGTGAGAAACAGAAAACATCCTAATACTATGCAAGCCTTGCTCAGTAGTAGGTAAAATATCCTTGTTTTATCCACACTATTTTGATCGCAAATTCAAAACACAGCACCATATAAGCTGCACTTAAATAAATGCAAGAATAAAATATTTCAGTGGCATTTAAAAATAACATCACTAACATCATGTTCGCTCTCTTCAAAGTAAATATTTTTTTCAGACAAGCAAATACCAATACCAACCCATATTGTTGTATCAATAATGTATTAACAGTAAATACATCAACAGTTCACAAGTTAAAACCACAATACATTGACAAGAAAGCATATCCAGCTCTAATATATATGTTTACCCTATTGCAAAGGGTTTTTTTTAATGGAATCCATTTGAGTGCGGTTGGAAAATTATGGGAACGAAAAGTATTAAGGACAGGATTTTTTTAATTGATGTGTAGCAGATACAATTAGGGAGTTAGATGGTCCATGATATGGAACTTGTAGATGGTACGTAGGCTTGGGCAGCCCTGTGGTCACAGTAGTTTGAGGTTTCAGTTATATTTCAAGAAGATACATTTAATAATGTACAGTAAATGTCTAGATTGACAGCTGCTGTACATCAGTATCATTTCTCTGATGGCAGTCAAGGGATGCTAGGTTGTCTGGTAGCTGTTGAAGCATATTGTTGGAAAATGTCTTTACAAATTGGTTAAAGTTTTTACATGGTAGATAGGGACAGGCAGAGCAAATATATGGTGAAGACAATCAGCCATGTCACTGGTATTTGCCATTTCAGCTGTGGTACCTGCTGCTTACACACTGTTTACAAAGTGGAAGGAAAATATTTCAGAGGAACAAGGGAGACCAAGCAGAAATACTTGAACTGTAGAGACCACCAAATGAGTTTCTGATGCAGCCATTTCTGAAAGTTGAAGTGAAAGTAAAAGTCTGTTCACACGAACAAGAATCTGTTTGTTATAGGAAGGTGGTGGCAGCAAACTAATGACATGCTTTTTGACGGGACTAGGAGGCAGTTTAATGTAAGTCAAGTGTGACAGTTTGAGAAAGGGTATTATTAGAGAGAGCTGTCTTTCTTATTTTCACTGTCCTTCACTAACTGTGAAATGCCTTGAGTTTGGATCGGCACTGTTTGAGGGAAACTTACATCACTATCATTGTCCTGTCCTTGTGGTTAATTAGCTCACAGCCTAAGTTACCTTCTACCTTCAGTAAAAGCCAACATCAAAGCAGGTTTTTGCAACCTATTTTAGCACAAATGATCTCTCAGAAATTAAATTTTGGAGTTTCTGGGAACCAGTCATCTGTTCTCTGCAGCTGCAGTGCCAGTATATTGCTTCCCTCTGCAAGGGCTCTTCTCTGTACCCTTCTTCAGACAACTTGCCTCCTCCTTGCCTTTTGGTTTTCCTGTTTGGTGTTGGTTTTCCTCAGTTAGATATTCTTAATGGCTTTAAGCTGAAAGACAGTAGATTTAGATTGGTTATTAGGAAAAAAAATTTTACTGTGAGTGTGATGAGGCACTGGAACAGATTGTGCAGAGAAATTGTTGATTCTCCATCGCTGTAAGTGTTCAAGGCACAACCCCATACAGCAGTACAGGCGTGGGGAAGAGGGACTGGAAAGCTACCCAGTGGAAAAGGGCCTGGGGGTGTTCGTTGTCAGCTGGCTGAATGTGAGCCAGCAGTGTGCCCAGGTGGCCAATGGCATTGTATCAAAAATAACGTGGCCAGCAGGAGTGGAGTAATGATTGTTCCTCTGTACTTGGCACTGCTGAGGCTGCATCTCAAGTGCTGTGTCCAGTTCTGGATCCCTCACTTCAAGAAAGGCACTGAGGTACTGGAGTGTGTCGAAGAAGGGCAATAAAGCTGGTGAAGGGTCTAAAGAGTAAGTCATATGAGGAAGCTGGTGTTGTTTAAGCCAGAGAAAAGGAGGCTCAGGGGAGACCTTTTCACTCTACATTTACCTAAAAGAAGGTTGTAGCAAGGTGGAGGATGGCCACTTCTCCAAGGCACCTAGTGACAGGACAGGAGGAAATGGCCTCAAGCTGCAGCTGGGGAGGCTCAGGTTGGACATCACAAAGAATTTCTCTGCTGAAAGGGTGGTTAAGCATTGGAACAGGCCTCCCCAGCAAGGTGGTAGAGTTACTATCTCTGAAAGTGGTCAAGAAATTATTGGATGTGGCACTTAGTGCTATGGTTTAGTTGGCATGGTGGTGTTTGGTCAAAAGTTGGACAACTTGTATGGGGTTCTAAGTAAAGTGGTCTAGTGAAAGGTATTCCTGCCCATGGCAGGGGGATTGGAACTGGATAATCTTTAACGTCCCTTCCAACCCAACTTATTCCGTGATTCTATGATTATTCTTCTTCTTGCCCAAGCTTCTGTTTCCTGGCTTATCAAAGTGTGCTACTTAATCCCATGGTCCTTGCTGAAAGAATAGCTGCATGTGGAATTAAACTTCCAGACTTCTCCCCTATTAATTGTGTCCAGTGCCATCCATCTCACATCAATGAGTTGAGTTTCTCAGTTTCTCTTCTCTTGTCAGCAGCCTCACACAGGAAGGAGGGAGAGGACTGAGATTCTGTTTATTAAACAAGACAGACTTTTTTAACTTGAAACTGATTTTTTTTTAATTTGCTATGGGTCAACAAAGAGAGTAATAGACCATCACAGTCCTGCTGATGAGTATACCTGATGACCTTCCTGACAGCTGTCTCCTAATGAGCAGAAAGATGGAGCCCAGAAGACTGAAATCCCATGAATGGTACACATGTGAAAAAGCAGCAGTTTTTAAATTCCTTCTGTTGGAACTGGTAATAAATTAACTCGCACTTTTACCACTGGGTAGCAAATTGGCAATAAATTTCTGCAAATGAATTAGGACCTTGTTCAATTTCCAGCAGAAAGATGAGGAGTTCTAGAAAAGTTGATGGATTGCAGTCAATTTTATGATGCAGAAAAACAAACTGTTAACTTACAGAAATAATACCAATGTGCTGTTGTGACTTGTTCACTACTTATCTTCAGTCACTGAGTATTTATATTGGGAGAGAATGCTGACTCTACTGCCAGTGCCAGTATTTCCTTTATTTACTTTTGATATTTCACGTGTTTGAACTATGATGACTGACAAGTTATATCACAAACTAATTAGAGTAAGTGCTAATTAACAAGAAATGGAGAAAAAATGAGGGTCAGCAGACTGTGAGGGAAAGCAATGATAGGCCAAGGCTCTCTGAGGTGTGCAGAAAACACGGGCAACAGAGAAGGCAGGCAGTTAGTAATTGATGGCGTTAGGGGTCTGCCACAGCCTTGGTGGGCCCTCAGCTGCCATCAGCAAAACACAACTGTTTCTCCTGTCAGTGTCAGTGCAAACAAAGATGTCACATGACCGTCCATGCTTCCAGTGCCTTTGGGCACGTCTGGTGGGTGGCTGGAGCCCACTGGCTGCGTCTGCATGGCAGCTCCAGACGGGGATTGTATAGCTGTGTTAGCTTGATCCCATGTCTGCCTTTCGCAAAGTTTGTTTGCTTGAGCACAGCGCTGCGCTAACACTTCTGCCCATCACGTACCTCCAGACTGACTTGTATCCGGAGACTTTGGAGCACAGGCCAGACAAGTGTTGTATACGCTGCTGCAGCTACACAGGGCTCTTTGATTTCCCTCAAACCAGCGTAGCCTATTTGTACTTCCTTTATCTGAGGGGTGACTTGGATGAAAACCTGTGGGGCAAGTTCATTCCTCTTGTTACCTTGAGAGATGCATTGTTGCTTTACCTTTGTGTTGTAAATGACAAAGCAAAAGGACAGTAAATGGTGTAGCCTTATAAAGTATCAACAGATGAAGGTATAAAGAGGTACTGTGATTAAAAGTATGAATGAAGGAGTCTGCTGCAATCTATAATGAGAGATACCACTGGAAGAAGTAAGTTTAGTTTCTTCTGACTGTACATCATTATATCTTTTTTTCTCTCATTTTATTTCTATTCTCCCAGTGAAATGTTGTGAAGAGGAAGTTTTTCTTTCAACTGCATAGGATACTTCTGCCAGACTGTTAAAGACCTGGGAGTAATAACATGGAAAGTTGTCAGGCATTTTCTATGCCACTTCCACATCTATGAAATGACTTGTAACAGAGCCAGATTTTCTTCTTTATGTTGTCAGCTAAAGAATTAAACAAAGAAAGAAAATTTTTTCTTTCTTTTAAAAAAAATAGCTGAAATAAAAGAAGTCATAAGAACTTTACTTCATTTGCTTTCCTTCCTTGGCCAAGAGTTCAACTTTAATAAAGTATTAAAAAAAAAAAAAAAAGGATGCAAGAAGCATCTGTAGCAGTGGGCAGTAAACATTCTCCACATGAGTCTCCTTCACTTTATTGGGGTGACTGTGGTTTGCACTATATTATTTGACATTGAAAATTATGAACAGTCCCTCCACTTCCTCAGTTTTAACCTTCTCAGCCAGTGTTGTTCATTTTATATAGAAGAACAACATTTCAAGATGAAGAACAAATTTTGTCCTTCTAAGAATGCTGCCAAACTGCTGGTCAGCTGTGCAAAAGTCCCATCTACCAGTGCAACTTAGATCCAAGTACTCAGCTCTTAACAGTGGGCTTCCCTTTAAGCTCCAAGACTTGCTGACACTGTTCTTGATGCACACTTGAAACACTCTGCAATCTGCAGTCACTTCTTATTACCTCACTTGGAAGCACCCATGACTCTTTGGCCAATGAACTTAGCCTCCTAATAACACAAGTTATCCTGATGTACAATCTTTTCCAGAAACTTAAGGAGGTCCGTTGCAAAAATAATTAGAGATATTTCCCCTCTTTCACCGGACAGCTATTCTAGCATATAAAGTTAGAAACCATTTTCCAGCTCCCATTTTTTATCCATCCCTACTTTTGGAAACATTCCCTTCATTTAAACAAATGTTTCTCTTACCCCTTTTAGTATTCTCACACTGTGTATATCTGTGTCAAAAACTAACAGAGAAACACTACAGAGTTGTTGGATTTTACATAGCTGAAAGGCAAGCCTTAAGTCCTGAAGTGGATGGCCAGGTGAATTGGCACTGAAAGTAATTCAGGACTAAGAAATAGCCTTTGTGTAGTTGGTGCAAAGTAATTAACAACACTCTAGTAAGCACAAACCCTGGAGAAATGACTCTGAGAAATCATATGTCCTGCTCCATCTTTTAAAGATTCCTATAGTCCAAATTCCTATATTGTCTGTTTAATGCCCTCTGTAAGAACAGAACTGGAGGCAGCAAAAGCAATATTCTGTCTTAGAAGTTAGAGGATTTTATCAATGAAAAACTTTTTCGATTTACTTGTGTATAGTTTTACAGAATGAACAGTTGTAATTGTTTTGTATGTGAGCTGTGTAAGTAGCATAATATCACATGATCAAAGAGAAAAGATGTTTTCCTAATGCTCAGCATGTCAGGGCAGATAAGTGCAGGTTTAGACTATGTTTTTGCCATATCTTATTCACTTCCGTGATGTTTGTAGTAGTGCAGCATTAGGCAGATCTGAATCGTATGAATGGCTGAACGAAATCCAGAGGACAAAAAAATTAGAGCTTTTCATATGGCTGCTCTGATAAGTAGACAGCAAGATCTAGTCTTTCTCCTACAGTATAGCCCAAATGACACTTAGAGGTCATATCTAGGAGGGCAGTAAATCCATCAGCAAGATGTAGAGTTGAGTTGAAAGTACTACATTACTCTATTTGGAAATATGTTCTGAAAAATAGATGATAAATACATTTTTTCCTACTGAAAAGGTAAATACATTTAGTAATATTTTTTGCTTATTACTACCACTTTCTTATATTTTCCTCAAGGAGAAAGAAAGTATACCTTCACTGTATTTACATTACAGAAGTTTTCAACATTGATTTGTACAGACTTATATTTAGAACATCCGAGGCTTATGGTGCTCCCATTGAATCCAGATGCAGGGACTTGGCCTTGCTTTTGTAATTGTTTCCTTTATAAACTTAAACCCCTATTTCAGAGTTCAGAATCTTATTATAAAAAATACTTCCAGAATACAATTTGTCATCTAAGAACACTTATTACTAGTTTAATTTCAGTGTGGCTTTTTGAACTTACAGATGTGTCTTGAGAGTTTTATCCCCGCTTTCAGGTATTGTCAAGACTTACAATACAATAGCAAATGGAAATCATCACACTGTGTTGTGGAGTAATAGAATCATCTTTAGCTAAAAATGTCATAAAACCTGTAAGTGGTCATGTGATTTTTTTCCTAAATAGTAAGAGAGTAGTTCATAGCAGGCTTGCGATAAGGTTAAATTGCAGCCTCACGCTGCTCAAATGAACATGTTTTTACCTAAAGAAAGGGAGGAGTATCCAGCTTCCTCGGGCATAGCAGCTACACTGTGAACGGTTAACGAGATAAGCTGCTGATTTCAGTTATAGAGTGGAATATTGGCTTCTGTTGTTTTGGGCTCATTACAGATAAACTGAGCCAACCCCAGCAGGCTTCTCTTGTATCAGCTTGTTTGAAGACTGCATGAAGAATAACTTTCCAACACTTGAGGAATGTCAAAATTTTGTCAAAACCTGTGCCCAAGTTCTTTTATGTATTGTAGAGCCTAAACGACCGAAGGGCCTTGAACTGGCTCTTTGCCAAAGGTGCAAAATTAGCCCCACAGGCAATGAGAATTGGTCTGTTTTAATCAGATTCTTTCCTCTTTACAGGGGTAGTTAAGTAAAGTGGTGAAGCCCACTTGGCCTGCTGAATTGCTTCCTCCTGGCACACACTAAGTTGCACCTGGAGCAAAGAAGGAGCTTTCTGGTATTGCTGTATTTTATAATCTCTAACTACTGAAACAATGATAGAAAAATGCTTTTAAGTCATCTTACTGAGTGTGGCTGACCAATAAACCCTTAAAATGAGATAAACCTCAGAGAAGATAGCAAGGATGATGTGACTGTGAAGCTCAGTGAATAATGCAGGCTGAGACTGACCTTAGCTGTTGCAAAGAAGCTGATTTTATCTCATGACAAAAGAGAACTGGAGGGTGACCTTTGGTTTAGATAAACAGCTATCAACAGTTGAGTGGATCAAGCTCCATGAGTTCCTTAAAAGAGCATGAATGACTTCCTGAGTTAGTAATGCCAGCATGGGAGGGAATGAATGCACAGCTCAGCCAAACATATAAAAACTAGGCAAACAAAAGAACTTTGAAGAGAGAAATGGATTTGAGCTGGCTTCAGCCCACTTATTCCTTCACAGCAGCTGGGGATGCCTGGTGTCATGACAGTAAGTGTGAGACTAGTAATGGGAATCACATTGGTATTGTGCTTGAACTGTATGGTCTTCAGTACATTTTTGTATCACTCTGCTAAATCAGAAATCTCATGTAACACCAACTGTTTTCAACTAAGTAAATTTGATATTAAACATTACATTCTCCATATATGGAATATCTAAAAGGACCTGGACAGCATGATGAAGCACTGGAACAGGTTTCCCAGAAAGGTTGTGGAGTGTCCTTTGCTGCAGATATCCACAAGCTGTCTGGACACAATACTGGTTAATGTAGAGTAGGGGATCCTGTTTGAGCAGAAAGATTGGTCTAGATGACCTCCAGTGGTCCATTTCAAACTTAACCATTCTGTGATTCTGTGATTTGGTGACTTTGATTTTCAGGCCTGAGTTGACAAGATCTTTTTGGCTTTAAATTTTACATCTGGAAGAAAGTATTTCCTGGATGCAACTAGTAGGTGCTTCATATTGGAATAGGCAAACACTAGCAACCACCCAAAAAGCCAGTACTGTTAAAGGTAAAGACTGAGAAGATGCACAAGCTAATTCAAGCTTCTTCATGTAAAACTAAAAAACCCCCAACAAACCAAGAACAAGGTCAAACTTCTGTCTTTACTTCTGAAAGTTCAAACTTTCTAAGAGCAGCAGAAGATAAAGGGTTTTAATTCTTCCTATTTGTCAGAAAAAAAAAAAACCTGCTCTGATACTGAAAGGCTATTGACCATCAGCGGAATACATAAATGCCACACATAATTGCACTAATGGCTATACAGCATCTTCATTTACAAAAAGTTGGTGGACATGACTATATCTTTAATTCTTTAGGCCTCTCAGGGTCAGTGGAAATCAAGAATAAACTTGTGAAGTCCAGATTAAGCCTTTTATAGCCCTGGTGTCTGTATACAAACAAGCAAATTGTCCCTTATAACTAATATGGAAGTAGTTGAGGTGCCTAAAACTTAAATGTCCCTTAAAATGAGATGAATCACATCCTCAGGGTCCCTAGTTCTCTCCATTTCTTGCAAAGGAAGATAGTTAATTCTTAGCTATTAATGTCCTTTCATTAATAGCATCCCTAGCTAAATGTGACAAACTCCACACCACACATTAATTGTCCTTAGCCAATCTGAGCAATATGATTGGGTTTTGTGTACCTGTAGACTCAGTCCCATCCTGTGCTGTGTTACTCTGCTGTTCTCACTGTGAATGCTGAAATATTTGCCCAGACATAGGTGTCTAGCAACCTCTAAGTTTTCCTAGGCTGGCTGAAACATCACATGGGAGACTCCCAGACTTTTGGAGTGATGGCTTATGCTACTAGGAAATTTAATCCAGTCCAAACCAATGACAACCAATATGAGTGGTTATATCTGTTCAGCATTTCTTGCCTTACTAACTTTTGCGTTGATTGTTTCTAGTTGACATGTTCATCTATGACAGACAGGAATTAACTTCATGGTTGGCCTGTGGGCCCAATGAGTTTTAGCTGTGAAGTAAAATGACTCCATGTATCATGGCTATCAAGTACAGAAGTCAATTATAAAGAGTCCCCACGGCCAAACAGGATCGTTGTATTTTAAGATCTTTTGAAAGAACTGCTTCTTTCGAGTAAATCTCTTCTTTAAGGAAGAACTAACAGAATTTATGGATTTTACCCTGGTATCAAAGTTTCTTGCTTGGCGTAGGGGTGGCTAGAAGTAGTGCTTTGCAGTTTGTGTGACTGAAAGAAGCACTGTGCTGCCTCACAGGGAACAAATAGTCTCTGGCATCTTAAAATATATGAAGAGAAGTTAGATTTGCTATGATGTGTCCACAGTAGAAAATAATTTGACCAAACTTTTAAGTCACATTAGATGTTCAGATAAATGTTAAACACATTTTTTTTAAGGTTCATTTCCACTTTGAACTAAGAAAATCTTTGGACTTCAGCCTTTTTAAGAACTGGATATATAACATCTGTGATTAGAAGCTTCAAACCATCAGTGTTTGAAAGTGTGGATTTTCTTTCGTAGGTGATTTTTTAGGTGCGTAGTTGTCTTTGATTGTAACATTAGTGCAATTTTGATGATGTAAGTATTAAACAGTCTTTCAATTGGAGGACAAACTGAGGTTGTCTGTATGAAGCTATTTGTGAATTAATGAACACGTTATTGTTCCTTCTTCTGTTCAGAGTTTATAAACATTTTCCTATTCTGAAATCATGACAGTTTTCTTATGGAGTTTCTGAGAGCTGGGAAACAATTTTGGCCAACCGGCAATAGATCTGCTATTCATAAGTGGCTTTCATAGGAGTAATTTAGATACCTCCATAGTGTAATGAAGCATAGGATGAAAACCAATAAAGTAGTTATTATGAAAAAATGAAATAATTTTTTAAAACTATTCTCAAAGCTCTTTATAAAGACTCTGGCATTTCCATTTTAGAGATGTCCTATGTCCAAAGTACATGCCAGTGGCAATAAAAAGAAATGGACATAGTCTCTTGAATGCCAGCTTATTTGAACATCCATTAGACTATCTTGCATGTCACCTTAATACAGCAGGTATTTTTATTCAGGAAAGTGAACGTAAAAGAAATACTGTAAGAAGGTAGTGTACTGCAGGGATACTGAAACTGAGAACCTTACTAAAACATGACCAAAATTCCAAGTCTGTAGAATTTGTTCAGGCAAAACACTGGACTAAAAAGGTCGGTAAAAGAGACAGTGAAGAGTCAAACACAGAATAAGCAGAGTATAAAACCTGAGTACATTCCATTATGATTTTAAACTCACCAAACTGGGAAAAGAGCACAGGAGGGCAGGAGAAAGACGTGTCCATATGGTTTTGCATTGTAGCTTGAAATCAGAATTCAGACTGACTGGAAATTTTTAGGGGAATATTGCTTCCTTGGAAAATCTTGATTTGCTGAAACTATTTGCAGAAATGTAGACATGTCTGATGGATTAAAATCTTCCTCCCTGGCTCCTTAGCAGAGCCTCTCCTCCAAGCTACAGGATCATCAGCAGACCGCCTGGAGCGGTCTGAGCCAAGAACCTGGAAGCCTAGAGAGGCCTGATCTCCCCAGCCTTCTTGGCTTCTTGCAGCTCACTTTACAATATGTCAGGTTTTTTGATTCTGGGGATTCTCAGAGCAACTAAGGCTCCAAAGCTCCCCAGGCCTACGGCAGTCCACCTGCAATATAAAGCTTTTGGCTACTCTAGTTTGGTACTGGAAAAGCTATGAAAAAAATCAGTATTTTTTCTTGGATTTATAAGTCCATTTCCTTAGCATGTCAAGTACCATTTTTTCATTCAACAGATATGGTTCAGCAGTTATAAAACTAGTGTTTTTGTGTTGTGACAGTGCTAGGTGAAACTTCTCTGTAGGGTCCCTGTTGCTTGACTCTTTATCCAGAAATATGACTAAAACTTTCAGTTTAGAAAATAAGTTTAATGCTATTCAGTGAATTATAAAACAGAACTGAAAAGTCGGACTGTCATGTTTAGAACACTTAAAATATTTTTGGGATATGGAAAAGATCATTCATTCCCTACTTCCAGGTCCTCATCCTGTGCAGCTGACAGTTCTGAGAAAAAAGTAAAACCCTAAGTAATTAAGAGAATCATAAAATATTTTAGTTTGAATAGCCTCCATTGTGTATTCCTTAATTTTAAAACTTCTTTCCATCAACACTGCATTTTAGAAGTCAAACCTGATTAGCATCATGCCTTGGTCTTATTACTCAAAATGTAAGAAACTTGAGTGTCTTGACTTTTTTTTAACTTTTACAAATTTCTGAATTTTCTGAACATTTGATGGTGAAATCGTGTCCCCATTAAAGTCAACAAAAATTTAATTATGGTTTCAATACAGCCAGAATCACCTCATTTTAAAAGAGATTTGTGGTTGTTATGACAGAATAACTCTCTTCTGGTTTTGTCTTGGTTTTCATCTTTTTTTTTAAAAAAAAAAAAAAGGAATATGGTTCAGATCTAATTGGCAAGACTAAGCTTGTCAACAAACCCAGGTTTGTGAAATATCTGTTCAATGATCTCCCCGTGCATCTTTTCTATTGCTTAATGCTGCTGTGTGCTCATTTGTGTAATGCCCTCAGGGATTGAATTTAGCATTTAATACAGATGTGCATAATATGAGTGATCAGATGGATTCAGTCTCTTTTTCTCTCTAGTTAGATAGAGATTCATGTTTTTAGGAAGTGTATGTTATCTGAGAGGAAACTGGGCAATGGAGAAGTCTAGGGGAAGGGAAGAAGCTGCTTTCAAACACATACACAGGAACAGATAAATGACAGGGGTGCAGATGTGATTTTTTTAAACATTTAATGCTCTTTTTCAAGTCAATGGCAGCATAGGAAAGATGAATAGATCATAAATTTAATGGAAACCGAATATAGGCTGAGTATCATGAATCGTGAACTTGAAGAATGTCACTGTGTATTTATGAACATTGCTGAAACCTATGGAAGAACTGAATCAGCTTTTGAATACATCCAAGTAGTTACTTTCTCATGGTTTTCTGTTGATTTGTATATATCACACTGGAAGTTTGTGTTCTCTCTTCCATGGTACCCACTTCTGACAGCACTTGGACTATGATGTAAAACCTGTAATTTCTTTTCCAATCTAGACTCACCTTCCCTGTGATATTTACATGCAAGCACCCAGCTTAGATTGCTCTCCAATGCAGTGCGGACCAGAAGTGTGAACAGCCTCTTCTGTGTCCCGTGCATGCTTGGCACCTTAAAGTGGTGAATCGAAGTTTTTTCCTGTGTTGCAAGTACGCTGTGTCTGGGAACAGTGGGCCACGCAGCAATGCATTGCATCAACAGGTTTCCAAAGGTCACCTTTTCCTGTGCACAGTCTGGGTGCTCTGAGCCCCTGCTCCAGTGGAGCATCACCTAAACATGTGTTTTGAAATGGATGCGTCCCAGGTCTTGGCATAGTTATCCTTAATCTTAAAACTTCTTTTGATCTAACCCTGTAGACAAAGCTCTGGGATTCCATTGAATTTGGATACTAGCTGTGGCGAGAATCTACATTATGTGCGTTAGATATTCCATTTTGTTTGAAACAAATGAGCTACCTCCCTGTATGCCATATTTTAGATCATAGCTGGCCTTAAAAATTACACAGAACTGCATGGAAAATGAAGGAAAACCCAATTATCTCAGGATAGAAAGAAAGGAATAAAGGAATATAATAGAATAGTTGGGGGAATGGCTTAAAATCCAATTTAAATAAAACATATTTTTCATCAACTATCTAGAGGCAATACACCAGAAATTAACTACTTACAAAGCAACCAACCATCTTAGTGATTTGTTGTATCATTCCTTGATCATCAGACAGAGAGTTAAATTATCTAGATGGGATTCAGAGGGTTGTGGAATTACACATTGCTTTCTTCCAAAGTATATGAACTCCATGTGTTATAACTTTCTTGAGGACTGCATTGTGGTTAGACCACTTTCTGGCGTTTTTTTTTTTTAGTTTTCTTGTGAGGAAAGACTAATCTCAGAAAGAAAAAGCAGTTCCCTAGAATACAGTCTGGATTTTATTAGGTACACATTACTACTGCTTCCTGATGTTGTTACTCTTGCAGTATAACTTTTGCACCAATTTGTAAGCAATAGTGTGACACAACATCAAAAAATGACTTCAGAAAAACTTTATAGATGGCACTTACAGAGTTATAATTTAAATGCAGTGAGTCCATAAGAAAGGAAATGTAAATAAGGATCTGGTCTAGTAGCCACTCAAGTTAGTGGCACAATTATCACTTAGTCACTTTAGTAAGCCAGATTCATAGCTACGAAATTGCCAATTATTTTTTCAGTAAAAATACATTTCATATGAGGGAAATAACCAAGCAATTTAGTTTTTAAAGCAAATGGAAGGTGCAACATGTATCACAATAATGTTGGAAATGGACTTCTAATATAACTAATATTAAAGAACACAGTATGACTTGCCTTGCCCTCGCTACCCTACCCTGCTCTGTCCTGTCCTATCCTACACCAACCATCCCTTCTTCGTGTGCACACTTTGAAGCTTACTCTACTTTTCAGTTTGACCAGTGCTATCAGTGATGTGTCTTTTGTAGTTGACATGAAGCACCACAGAACAGTGGTTATCTGCAAAGCTAGATGCTGTCAAAATCAAAATGTGAAAATAAAATGGAAATGAGAGAGAATCAATTTTTTTTTTTAATTCTCAGTTATTTTGATCACAGTCATGACTTTTCTGCCAAATGTCCTCCTAGAAGGAGGAATAAGACTGAGATGAAAGTCCAAAATGGGTACACTTCTATCAAACATTAAACCTTATCTATTCCAGGATATAGTTTTTTAGAAGACCAGGAAGATGGGGATGTTCGAAATATATAACTCTCTTTGCCTAAGAATGTTAGAAACAGGCAACATGCAATACTGTGTGGTTTTTAATAAGAAGCAGATTTTGATGGCATCACCTCTCTGAGACTTGAGTCTGTGGCAACAGGGCCTCCCTTGAGGCTTCTAGGCTTAATCTGGTGTGCAAATTTTTGTTGGCCAAACTGATGACCTGGCTAGGTAGCTGTTTTAAAATGGGGATCTGCCAATCAAAGCAAATTTGTTACAGTCAAATTTTGCTGTGAAGAGTGTGTTCTCCTCCTTTTCCCCTCCTTCACTATAATTCATGTACGGGATATGTACATGAGCAGCTGGAGGCAGTTATGTATCTGTTTCGCCCATGCCCTGGGACAGGCAGATGGAACAACCTGGAATTAAAAGCCTGTGCACATGTTAGCTCATGCCCAGCACTATGCTAACACAGTTGTTTTCCAAATTTATACAACCACTTGAAGGCTGGGCGGTCTGGGCACATGTCCCCCAGGGAAGCAGGCTTGTGGCTTCATGACGTAAATCACCTCTGTGCTGTGAGGAACTACTCTAACAGGATTACTTTGCTGGAGAAGGACACTCATCTTAACTTTGATCTATTTTATGGGCATAAGAGGCAGATTTACAAGTGTTGCTTTCCCCTTATTTTTTTTTGATTTTTGCTTATGCTTCTTTCTAAGCTGTGACCTTAATTCCCTGTGGGACAGTTTTCATCAAGCAAGAGGACATGCTGCAAAGATAGTCAATAACTTTTTGACCCAGATAGAAGGGAAGGCACCATGAGCCCAACACAGTAGAGCAGTTTGAGATACTTTGGCGTGCTGATTGTAGAAAAATATCATTATTTAATTACATGAAGTTAATGTTCGTGTCCTGTACAAGATTTTGTGCCAATTAAAATGATCAAAATGCATTCCAACTTGGAATTTTTCCACACTTTATTTACAGTTTCTTACAGTAATCCTGTCACTTGCTCTGAGGATTATTACATTTAAGAAAACAAATAACTGCAGTGTAATTTATAAGCAGAATGATAACTTTATTATAAATTTGCTATAAACTCCTGAAAATAATGTCTGTAATAGAAACAATGACACAACATTTGCCATCTTTTCATAACTCAATAAAGCGCATTTTTGACTATCCAGAAATGGCATAGAACAAATAAGCCTAATAAAATTCTATGTTTTATTTGTTGCATGATGTTCAAATTTATTGATTCTGTGATTCTATCACAACTACCAGGTTGAAAGGTTCTTTGTTTCTAATGCAGCTTCTGAAATGGACTGGATGACTGAGTCTAAAATTTATAAAGAAAAGTGACATTTCCAGATAGTGATTAAAAAGAGACAGGATAAAGTCTAAATATCAGTATAAATAAATTCTCTGTCTCAGAGATCACAACAGGGCTGTCACTCTCACTTCTGTTACATTTTTTTATATATGGACGGTTTCTGCGGTTTCTGGAATTTAACTGCTAAAAGCAGCAGTGACTCAGTATTTTAAAAGTTTTTGTTTTGTTGTTTTCTAAATAATGGTTTCTGAGGTGGAATGGATTGTAGAACTGTCATCCTCTGGATTTTCCCCTGGATGGTTAGCTAACAGGAAGTCTCTTCCTGTATATCACCAGTAGCAAAGAAATCTCCATAGTTGCATTGAACACTGTAATACCGGGTCAAAATCTTAACTACTCTATGTCTACTTTCACTAATTCAGATCAGCACCTGAAACTTGAAATGGCTCTCATGAGAGACAGGGTAGAGGGATGGGCAGTAAATAAAATATAAACTTTTGATAAGAGACAAAATCATTGCAAAACAGATGCTTTAAGATGGGCGTGAACTGTGATATAGTAGTTGTTGAATCTTCTACTCATGTATAGTCTCAAATATTTTTATACACGACAGTTTTTATAGTAGCCCTTTAAGTTTCCTGTGGTTCTGCTTGGTTTAGACATTCATTCACAGAAAACAGTCTACTGAGACATTAATAACTGGAAAAAGGTATTTTTTTCAGAGGTCAGTATAAAATGTGTTCTATTGTTTCCATTCCATAAGCCAGAGAAGCTGATTATCTTGGCTTTCATAACACATTCTTTCTTTTTCCTCTTTCTGTGTAAAAATATATTGACATACGTATGTAAATGTGTATATATTCCACATATTGTGTAAAATCTGTGATTTTCAACAAAACACAGTAAAAATACATCATGTGAACCAAGACTTCAAAGCAGGCAATGTAAATATTTTCACAAAGGGTAGACTGAGTAGGAGTATGAAGACAATATCACTGATATATATTTTCCCTAGGGCAACTGTAACTATCAACTCTGCATTTTCTTTAAAAGTACTTTCGCAACCTAGCAATATTTACTTAAATTAGATAACTTGTCAAATGAATCATCCCAGTATGATCTGTATCTCAGTTGTTTTCCCAGCATTCACAGTTGGAATTTGATTTTCATTTTGCACTCTTGATCTAATTAAGATTAGTGTTTGTTTCTAAACCATACAAAGGCGATGAGGAAGAGTCAGTTCTTCTCTCCTGAATAAAGTTATATACATAGTATGTATACTATGGAATGTGGAATGGGATATCTATCGTCAAAAACTTTTGAGACTAATTCAACAAACCTAATCTTTTAAATAATCATTTAAGTGTATTTGGCTTAGATTTGTACTGTGGATTGAATGAAATTCCCTCCCAAGGTCTTCTCTAGCTTTATTTTCTCTGTTCCTTACTTCTGGAAGAGTATTCCTTCTATTCCAGGCTGAAGATTGTCAGAGATTCACCTCTCCTATGAAAACAGGCTGAAAAAGTTGGGGTTGTCCAACCTGGAGAAGGCCCTAAAGGGGGGCTTACAAGAAGGCTGGAGAGGGACTTTTCACAAGGTCATTTAGTGATAGGATGAGGGGTAATGGCTTTAAACCAAAAGGGTAGGATTGGATTAGATATTAAGAAAAAATTCTTTTCTGTGAAGATGATGAGACACTGGAACAGGTTGCCCAGAAAAGCTGTGGGTGCTGTGTGCCTGGAAATGCTCAAGGCGAGGTTGGATGGGGCTCTGAGCAACCTGGTCTAGGGGAAGGTGTCCCTGCCCATGGCCGGGGAAGTTGGAACTAGAAGATCTTTACAGCTCCTTCCAACCAAAACCATTCTATGATTCTATGATTTCTGTATCTGGTTATCTCTATTCAGAAAGAAGTGGAGAATAGGTATTTCTTCCTCTTACATGAAATGGTTGTTCCTTATAATATACCTTACTCACTGGTCTAAGGAAAATATGGAAATAAAACAGAAAAAGAATTATTCCTAATCTTTAATTCATTCTTGAAAATAAATGTGATCAAGTCAGGCTAACGAAACCAAACCAAACCAAAAAACGACTAAAAGTATCCTCCAGTGACTCCCTGAGAAGCAGAACTAAGCAAACCAACCTCCTCTTCCCAACCCTTCTCCTCACTTCTCCTATTGCTTAAGACATAGTTCGCTTCCTCATGTGATAACAGTAACCACTACACAATACTTTCAGCTTAGTACCATAAGCCCTAAACACATTTTAGTGCTGTCTAGCTGAGCAAAAGGTAGTGTGCCAAGTCAGTAGTTCAGAGGTATATGTTTCTGACAGGCCTACCAGACACTACCCCTTTACTGTTCCTTCCCTTTTCTCTGAAGGGCAGCATAGACAGGTAACTCTAATCTTCTTGCCGTATTATTTTCATGGCAAATATGAGAACAAAATGTATCCTTCATCTCTCTAACATATTCTTATAATAGCTTAAGAATTTAATAGGTTACTGGATAAGAGGAGAGGTAAAGAACAGGGAAAGACAAGCCACAGTCAGATGGATCTGCAGATGGGGATTATTTAGGCCTTACTTAGAGAACTAGGTTGAGGAAATCATTTAAGATCATTTACATTTAGTTGGATGAGGAAAGATGCTAGAAAACATTTAGTATTTTTCAAGAGAAAACAAAAGTCTTTTTTTTTTTTTTTTTTTGAAAGATCATTCTTCTCATTTTACAATTGAAAAAGAAAACATTCAGAATAAGTTTTCTGGTCTTTTAATTTATTGTTACTGCTCAAAGGTTTCCTTGGTGTGCATAAAATTTGTGATCCTTTGTAACAAGGCCAAGTATGAAAACAAAGAGAGAGAAAGTCCATGGGTAACCAAGCTTAAGCATAACAGGAAAAAAATCTCTTTAAGGATTTTAGTATTATGTAGAACATTTGCGCAGTAAAAATAACCCAAACCAGAAAAGTTTCTGGATGTATTTCCTTCATGCAAAGTAACAGTCTATAAACACCAAACAAATAAGATTAAAAAAACCAACTCCAAACGAAACAACATCCAGCCTAGCTCTCCCTCCACCTACAGCAACATTTTAGTGCTCAAGCTTTACTAGGTTCAGCTGACCCTGGTGGCAACAGTATCTGGTGATGCAGCTCTAGTTACAAATTCTAAGAATCCTCTGGCATTGGCACTGAAAAGTTCTTACTTCAAAAGTTCATTGCTGTGTGCCATTGCTAAAGCAGAATGAATTATTTTTAGAGTGTCTCAGCCCTGGACAACTGTAGGGTCTGTGCACAGCATCATGTTATATTAAAGATTACTTAAGTCCAGCATCTTGTTCAGTGGCTAAGACTGAAATATTGGCATGGAATTTTCAAAGTCTCAGAATAAGAATCATCTCTCCTTTTTCTATTCTCTGGAAACTGTAGTTTAAAATAGCTTTATTTATTTTTTAATGTTAGGAAATCATTACAATTAAGTTAATTTCCACTTACTTTAGCTAGAAACCTTTTGGGAACATATGTATAGGAGTATTTAAGATCAAAATTATCATATAATGTATGGAGAGATGTGGGCTTTTTTGGTGGAATCCAATTATTTGCTATAACTATACATGATTTGCTATAACTTTGCCAAATTGTTCCAAGTGGCAGATGAGATTCCTTATACAGCCAGTTTCTTGCCTGCCTTTTGAGAAATTCAGTGCTTTCTTGTTCACGGTGCTCCCTTTACTCCTCCTTTCTTTTTGGACTGTTTTTGTTACTATTACTTTTTTCTTCAACTGAAATTAAACTCAAATTGAATTTGCATGTTTCCAGGGCATTTAGTATTTTTCATAGGCTGCTATAGAATTTTAAGGACTATAGACATTAAATATAGCTTTGCTTCCCTCAAGGAAAGATGTTGCCAATCATTTCACATCTGACATTCTTGAAAACAGCACAACAGATGACAGCAAGAATGTAGAGAACAAAGAGCTGTTATATGTGCCATATTTTCTCTATGATTAGCTGTACAATATTTTATGTCTTTTCCAGCAGTGCTGGTTTATTGTTGATTCCACTATTCATGCTTTTGCGCACTATTTTAATGAACTGTAGGGCAGATAGAAACCACGTCACATTAACAAGTAATGTCATGCCTTTAACTGGAACAGAGATCACAACCTTATGATCAAAATAGAAAAGAGAAAAGAAGTATTCATCATTAAGATGTCTATTAGTGATTTGCCTCTGCCTTCTCAGACTATCTGAGCACCAGAGTAAATTTAGGACCAGTAGAGGGTACTAGTGCACATACACAGAAGACAGTAAGTAGCAGCAAAGATGGCTGCATGAGAAATTTGGATTAAACCTGTAGACAATGCACTGATGATAATTCAGTAAGACTTAATAAAATATCTTTAGCTAGTCTGCTTTATTTTCTCAGATATAGTAAAGTCCTTTCAGCATCAACAGATCATATTCTGATTTAAGGTTAGGTTGCTGTAACCTGCTCTTCAGAAGACCAGCACTGATATCAGATGAAAGGTCTTAATTCTGCTGCATCAATATTTCTGAAATAGATTTTCAGAAAAAAAAAGGAAACATATGTACCTCTAATATCTGTACAGTAATGTGTGTGTTGTTTTCTTTTCCTTTCTAAAAGGAATGATGTATCTAAAAAAGCAGTATCATGCAATCAGAAATATTGTATTCAGGAATCAATAACCTAGGTAAGAAGTCAGATTAACTCCGTTGTATTACTTTTTCCAACTGCATAGGGTTGTTTGTATCTGGACTGTCTGCTGTCTCTCATATTTGACCCCTAATTTATAGCCAGACACATAAATAAAACTTTGCTGACTTTTAGAATTGCTGAGCCATCGTCCCTTACTGACAACAATGGGAGCGGTTATATAAATATTTATTTATAGCTCTCTTTTGACCTTGTCCCCGAATCCTTGCCCAATAATCCCATGCACTGGAGCTTGTTCAGCATTCTACCTTCTGAGCACATTTGAACAGTTACTATTCACTAGAAAAACTACAAAACCAAAAAAACTCAGAACCTCAACTTCAATCTGAAAAGGGATATCATTCATTCTTTTCTCTCCAAATGAATGGTTTCCTTAAAATATATGTATGTCTGGCCCAGACCCAGGTCTTGTAATAATTTTTCTATGCACAGAGATATTACAGCCTTAAGATCCAATATCCTTTGCCCTAGAGGGTGAGAAAAGGGAGCTTTATACTGTTTGTACAAGGATATATGCAGAATTCAATCCATTTGCTGTAAGGGCGGGCTGGAGTGAACTTAAAGTGTTTCCATGGAATAATGTACTTAATAAAAAGTTCCTGTACATAATTTTGTGAAGTCTTTTGCATATAGTAGCTTTTCTTTTCACCTTTGGAGCTCTGCATTTTTGGATTCTAGGGGATCAGTCTAGACACTATTTATGCCAGACACTCTCATGAAAACAAGAGAACTGTACCCTTTAAGGGTTCAGAAAACTCATTTCATAGAATAATATAGAGGGGGGAAAAGGATGCACATAAGAATTATAAAAAAATCTCAAACAGACAACTACTAACTGAAATATTGTGATATGAATTAAAAACATGTCAGTAGAAGACATTATTCTTACTAGTTATAGCAGTAGCTTTGCAACTGGAAGGCAAATATCATTGATGCCTGATTAACTCAAAAAAAGTCATTGGAGCTGTGATCAGCGCACAGTTCATTTATCTGACCATAAAGGTCTCGCACCAGCTGAGGTTCCTTAGGATACCTCAGATACCCAGAAGGGCCGAGCAGATATGACATAGGAGACATAAGAGACCTGTGTCTTTTTGGAAATGCATGTGGAGGCCAGGCAAAGAATACTTTATAGTATTTTGGATGCTTCTAGACTTCCCTACTTAGGCACCTGACAAGATTAATTAATTTATAAATATAAATATAATATTTATCAAGAGCTTTCTAAGTTTGCTATGTCAAAGCCTTGGAAGACAAAAACAAATATATTTTTAAGACTAACGCCAGAGACCTGCTTTCGGATACTCTTAACAGTCACAGTATCTTTACCACTCACAATTCAGAGCACTAAGACCACATGAATTAAAGGGCCAAACTCTGTCCTGTTTACATCAGCACGTGCTGCAAAGCTACGAGAGACCACTGAACTAGGTCCAATCTTGTAATATTCCAGTGACATACTAAAACCTGGAAAATCTTCCTACAATAACAGTTTTTTAGAAGAAATAGAGATTTTTACTGAAGATGAGACAAAAAAGGAATGGGCAAAGTGTATGAGAAAAGGTAACAAGGAGATATATTTGAAATTGGTTATGACAAATGGCAAACAGCCATCCATTGGCTTCCTTTTACAACTTGGAAGAAGTATAGCAAAGGCAAGCCAGTTCCTATAATTTTTTAGCTCCGCCAAAGAGCATTTTTTCTGTGCCTTGCAAGCTTTTCCTTTTCTATTTGCAACTGCTTACCATCTGGGAATTTGTGGTTGTGAACAGTTAAAACTTATTATTTAAAAACACACATATCTTTCACTTGAAATTAAGATTTTCGGTAAAGTGACTGGATTCCACTTTCGGGTTGAATGTGGTGAGATTCCAGCCCCAAGCATGTGCAGTGCTTGGGGCTGGAATACTGGCTCTGCACTTGGAGAGAGAGTTGAGAGTTTTGTCCAGCTCCAGAGTTTTGATTTTATGGCCAGTGATTAAGTTATAACTAATATAATACCAAAAAATATATCTTTCAGCACTTCTGTAACTTTCTTCTCTTTTCACTAATTTTAATTTCATGCTTTTACAGTATGTGTCATGATCTTCCCTCTAAAACTATTGGTTATTACATCACTATGATATTTGTAAAGTAAAGACACTTTTGAAGTTGCTCTAAAGAATTGTCGTGGGTAGAGGCAGCATAGGCAAATTAGTGGGATACATAGCTTTATTCTTGGGTTTTATGGTAATGCAGAGTTCTGGGGTTGGAACTAGACTTGCAGTTCCAGAGCTGGATAATTAATACATATCTTGGAAATGTTTACAGTATACTGTATTTGCATCAGTATCTGATCTTTAGACATGTTCTAAGTCACTATTTCAAATCCTGTACCTCTTTCATCAGTTTAGATCAGAGAAACAGGTAGTTTTGGAAGACTGTCTTCTGTCTGTGCACCATTTCATTTTCACCACAGCACCTCAATTAGAGTAAAATGGATCTCTGTCCTGGCAGATTTAGCAAAACAATTAAAGACCGACTGAGCAGAGGAATGAACCCACCTTCAGGTCAGTGGTCTGGAATAATGTTCAGGCAGTGTCTGAGCAGTCTCCAGGATTTAAATGCCTCTGTTTGTCTTCTGCTCCTTGTTCTTTCTTCTGCTGATCTGGTTGTCAAGACAATTTTGGGCTTTTTTGTTTGGTTTTTGGTTTTTTTTTTCCCCTCCATTTTGGCATGCCTTCAGGTCTGCCTGTCCATCTCTTCTCTTCCACTGTCTGTTTCACTAATCTCTATTGCTGGCTCATCTTCAAACATTTTCTGCCTTTGCTTCTGTTCTTGTGTTGCTTTACACCTTTGGGAAAAAAAAATCTCATTGCCATGTAGTTACTGAACTTTAGTTTAGGTCTCACCAGTTTTTATTCTGCCATTCTTTAGTCAATCAGTGTTTCTTGGCAAGATGATATCTGAAGTCCTTCATGCCTCACTGCCTTTAAACTCCATTATAGAAAATATCTTGTGCTCTCCTCTCTTTCTACCAAGAACATTGATTTTTCATTTAAAAATTCTGTCCAGATCTAGGGAAATCTCTCTGCTTTTCTGTTTTTCTTACTGACACTCTGTTCTACTTTTCCTGCCAGTGACACTGAAGTTTTAGTCTTTTTATAATCTTTTTCTTCATTTTTAGTAATCCGTTTTATACTTCTTTCCCTCCAGCTTTCTCTGTTCATTATTCTTTCCCTTTCTCATCTGTCACAACCCCTCCCACTTTTTAATCTTCACTATCCTTACAAATACAAATGTAAAAATTACATCTTCCTCTTTCACACCGGTATTCCATTCTTTCCATTGATGATACATGTATTGTCAACCTTTAAGATTTTTTACCTCCAATCCCTCACTGAATAGCAACTTCAGGATATTTTCATATTCCTAAAATTATGCTTACACTGGAGTTTAGTCATGAAATTGTCAGGCAGGGATTAATCCTGCTCACTTTGAAGAACAGTCCAAGCTGCAATGGGACAGGGTGTCAGCTGGTTTAGATTCCTCTTCCAGATTCTGTTTGCCTTTCATCCGATGATTCTAGGAAGTGAAAACACAGGAGAGGGGTTTGGCTTTGGTGTCTTCTCGCTCTGTCACTCTCTCTCTTTTCCCTCCTCTACTTCTCTCTGTTCTCCTTGAATGTTGACCAAGATCCCATGGGTTGTTTGGAGAGCAGCTAACAGCACTTGCTTAAAAACAACCCAGGAGCTATGTCCTGAAATGCCCTGAGGCCATCAAGGACCTAAGGTCCAAGTCACCTGCATCACGGGCAAATAAAGTGACATTATCATATCATTAGAGACATGTTGGCTGGAAGGGACCCCTACAGGACATCAAATACCCCTCTCATGTGGAACAGGACAAATACCAACAGGAAATCAAGTCAGCCATGGTGTTGTTTGGTGGAGTGCCCAGGATCTCAGAGGATGAAATTTTCTTCATATTTGTAGTATAACCCTTTGATAACCCTTTGCTAGACCCTGTCCAGTTTCTTTACAGCACTGATGAACTGGCGAGAGCCCAAAATCTGACCAATTATGCCAAGAATAGCTTCACTGGCACTGCGTAAAAGGCAATCATAAATTTCCATGGTCTTCTGGCTACGACTTCCCAATGTTTCAGTTTTTCTTACTTATGGTGGGAGTTCACAGTTGTCCCATTTTCACCCTTGCATTCATTAAATTCCCTATGTGTTCCCTCCATGGTCTGGACTGACAGATGGGCACTTTCTGTCCCAGGTGCAGAGCTTGCTGCTTCTCCTTGTTGGGCTCAAGTTCATCAATATCCTTGGACTGAAGCTCTGTGTTTGGGGGGTCAACTACTCCTCCTTGTTTAGCACCACCCACAAATTTCCTGAAGGTGCACCAAGTCAGTGTACCAAGAAGAAGCTGCTTCCTTCCGCCGCTTTGCCCTTATTCTGCCAGACACCTCACCTCGAAAGACAAACTCACTGTTTGAAGTCACAGCAGCTGGGGATGGTTCTGACCCTTACTTGAACTATTTTTCCCATTGAGTAGCTCTAAATGTATCCCCATGAATCATTTAGCTGGTGCATTGAAGAAGAGGTATATTAGACCCTCAGTCGTATTTGGAAGTGGAATTTAAATTGTGCCTAGTTTTAGACATTTCAAATTATATGCATGAGCTAGTGTCTGCAGCTAATCCTTATAGCCAAGAGTGACAGGCTTCTATAAGGCAAAATAATCCTAGACGGTATCACTTATCAGCTGTTTTATTTGTGCCTTGTTTTTATGTTTTTTTTCTTTGTACTTATGGGATGTGTTTAGCTTATGTACTAATAATGGAGATCAAAGTAGAATTACAGTAAAAATAAAGATGTTCAGTAAGAGCCCTACAATAGAGTAGATAACTATATACAGATCTTCTACTTTTTTTTTTTTTTCCTTTTAGATCCTCATCTTATTTTTAGATTTTCCTAGTTGCTCTGCTGGCAGGTCAGGTGTTGGATTGGGACTACACACAGGAGTAGTAAAACTGAGTTAAGTATAACTGTTACTGCACCATAATACTTTGAAATAGTGTGCAAAATGAAAAATGGGAAACCCAATAACAATTCATTAACTGGAATATTCAGCTGTTAGCTATTGCTTTTTCATTGGACATATGAATTTAAAACAAAAAGAAAAATATTGGAAAATTGTATGGATGTTTTTTACAAACCTAGGAGTCAACATGATGAAGAAAGGACATAAAACCTTGAGACAGAAGGGGGAAAATAAAAGATAAGGTCATCATATGCTCCATGCAATGCTTTCGCCAGAAACCACTACTTTATAATTCCCATCTTTTATTGGTGTTTTCAGTGCAGTTATGTCCATAAAAACCTGGAACAATGCCTAAAAGTGAACCATGACCTAAAAGTGGTTGAGGCAATAGCTAATTTTGAGCAGTGCTGAGACTCAGATCAATAGTGGAGTAATATCTGACTCCCTAAGTCTTCTGGGAGACATATGCCTGTCAGCAGTGATTGCACACAGAGGAGAAAAACTCATCTGACCTAATTTTCCACCCTACACACCTGTTGCAATAGGAATCCTATTTTACATGTCAGGCTTTCTGAAGGAGTTGTCTGGCAGCATCCTGCTTTCTCTATCCCACAACAAATTATTCACTGGCTGAATTTTCACTTTATCGTCTTTGCCAAACTACACCAATAACTAGTTTTGTGATATTTCAATAAAATCCCTTTGGAATAATGTGAAATTGTTGAGGTTTTTTGAATCCAAGGTTATGATCTAGCCAATTAAAAGAATGGAAGCTATTTATGAAGTTTGGATCCAGGTCTGGATTTAAATCTTGAACACCCTTAAAACTGAAATAGCACTGGCAGGACAGTGACTTCCTTTCAGTCGGTTCTGAATTAACTTCAGAGTAAGGAGCAGGGTTGCAAAGAAAGGAAGTGTGCACTTTGGATCTTTAGCCAGCAGCTGAAAGCACCTGGGCTCAACCCATAGGCAGATGGAAATTAGTCTAAATACATATGGAAATATAAGTTAAGAAAGAAATCTAACATTTAGTCTGTTTTTTAGGTGAGGAACCAGAAAATCCTACGCTTCAGTCAACTTTGCCAAGGAGAAACCATTATTCGTGAAAATGGCTTCTTCAAAATTCCCCAGAGATCCATATGTGTTACTGTGGCATTGGAAAGAGGCATGCCAGTAACTTTGCGTGGGTACAGAAGGCTCTTCCAAAAGGAGGAAATGCTCAGACAGCAGAGCTGGCCTTACCTTCCTTCCTGCATGGGGAGTATGTTGAGGCCGATGAAGGGACATAGGGAAGAGGCGTGAATGAGAGACAGAAGAATGGGAATGGGGTGTGTGGGATGTGTTTTCCTGCCCCTAAGCCAGAACACCTTCCTCAGGCTGGCTCTGCCTTCTTAGTAGATCAGTTTGGCTGCTAAACAGGTTAGGAGAAGAAAGGAGATTGTCTTCTGTGCTGTGCCAGTTACCAGCTCAGCCCTGGTCAGGAGCCAGCTCTGTACGTCCCGACACTTGCAGAGGAAGAAGACATTGCAGCTTTCCACTCTTTTCTCACTTCTTTTGTCCACTTCAGTTTTGAAATAGTGAATTTCAAGCTTACTTACCCTCATCAACAAATTTCTTACCCAGAAGATTGTTAGCTCTAATGACTGTTTTCTTTGTATTTGCACTCGCCAGATGTGAAACATGTTTTGATCTGTTTTCTCATTATGAAAATGCTTTCATTTATGATGCCCAGCAGGGTGATGGCTGATTAACTGCAAGTTTATAGGTAGAATTGTTTTTTTTTCTTTTCGAAACTGATTACCAAGGCCAACAAAACAGAAAAGAGATTCTTTCAAGATTCTGTTTCCAAATATTGCAGGTCACATTTTCAAAAATGCCTTGAACATGTTCCTGCCTTTAAATACATAAAAGCTTTCCTCTGACAGATTTTAGTTACAACCATTTTTCATATACTTGACACTTGAAAAACTCTTTTTCCAGAATTATTACAAGTTACAATATGGAAGTGTTTTCTGCCCTTTGATTTTTGCCATTAGATTGTTCCTTAAAAAAATGTGTTACCTTTTCTCAAGCTCATATTTGAGGACCAGAAGACATAGCTGTGTTTGTCATTAATTCCAACCAGAAAGGAATTTATTGAAACTCCATCAGAATAAATTGCCAAAAGATAATTTTGTTGGGTTAGGCAGCACGAACCAGATATTTTTCTTTGTTTTACTATCTAGACAAGTGATCTGTGCTGTGGTTGGGGAACTGTCTGAGGGACAGCACATGGAGGGTGGTGGCAAACAGTTCCTTTTCAAACTGGCAATAGGTCACAAGTGGAGTCCTCCAGGGATTGATACTGAGTCCAATGCTGGTTATTGTTCTCATAAGTGATCTGGAAGATGGGATAAAATGTACCCTGACAAAGTTTGCTGATGATACCAAACTGAGTGGGGAAGGAGACATTTTGGAAGGGAGAGCCACCCCACAGGAAGACCTGGATAGGCTGGAGGAGTGGCGTAACAATAACCTTATGAAGTTCAACAAAGACAAGTTCAATGTTTTGCACCTGTGAAAACATAATCCAGGAGTGCAGCACAGGCTGGGATCCACTGACTGGGAAGTAGATCTGTGGAAAGGAACCTGGGCTTCCTGGTGGACAATAAGCTCTTTATGAGTGAAGAGTGTGATGCTGCAGCAAAGAAAGCTAGAAGGATTCTGGATTGCATAAAGAAGTGCTTCACCAGCAGAGATAAAGGAGCCGTTATCCCACTCTACCCAGCCCTTGTCAGGACACACCTGGAATACTGTGTTCAGTTTTGGCCCCTGCTGTACGATAGAGATGTGGACAGGCTGCAGACGGTCCAGAGAAGGGCCACAAAATGAGGAATGTGAGGAAAGGCTGAGAGAATTGGGTTTGTTCAGCCCTGAGAAAAGAAGGCTTAGGGGAGACCTTATTACCATAAGTATTTAACAGGTAGCAATGAAGAAAGTAGAGGTTCTCTTTTATATGGAAAAGATGAGAAGTAATGACAAGTTACTCCTGGTGAGATTCTGATTAGACAGAAAAGGAAAAATTTTCTCAAAGAGAACAAGCAGCCAATGCAATAATCTTCCCAAGGAAGTGGTGAACCCCCCAACATTGCATACTTGTAAGACTCAGCTGGACAGAGTGCTGAGCCTTCTTGTCAAGACCTTGAGGTCTCTTTGAACCTGGTATTCTATGATTCTGTTATTCGTGAGTCTATGATTCTTCTGTAAACTCTCAAATATTTTGAGTTTGAACCTGGGCAGAGTTTGTTCAAGTGTCAAACCCATTATTTCTGAAACTGCTATGGAAGTCATTGTCCATAAAAATTACCACAAAATGTCTTTTATTAAAAGACTGGAGAACTCAGAAAGGCTCTCTTGGTAAGGAACATCAAAAATAAATGATAGTTTAACTTTTATATTTAAACAAATTCTCAACCTCTAGCAAGACAAATTTATTTTATAATTTTGCTGCAATAATTGCCACCCTTCTCTTTCATTGCTTCCTTTGTACTGACAATCCAAGCCCAAAACCAAAACAAGGGGTGGTTTTGTACTTGCAAAACCAAAACATAATGCCTGAGGTTTTCCAAAAGCAAAATACTTCCTGGCTCATTCCATCTTCTGTAAATTTGATGAAACACAGTCATTTAGATGGATCAAAAGAAAAACTCTAGTGTAAGCTTGCAGCAATTATTTACAGTGTTAGAAGATCTTCCTTAGGTCCTTCTGACCTGTATGATTGTGTGAATCTATAGAGGAGGTAAATTTTACTCAGTATCATAAAGTCACAGTATCAATAATATTGCAAGAAAAGGGAGACACAGAAACATAGCCTTGTACTGTTTTTCAGCTTTTAATCACATTTGAACTGATTAAGTATAAGAAAAGCACAAAAATAATAGAAGAATATAAAAAGTATGAGTAAATTCCCAAATCACCACACATGTGTATCAGTCAACTCATACACTGGCAATATATTACTTTTTATACATTTAGTCTTTTTAATATATTTTGTAGACATGAAGACTTTTAATAATGTGCTGACATTAACAGTTCACTATCAGCAGCCTGTTGTCTTGCTTTTTGTACCCTGACAGCATTTCTACAGTTCTTCATACACTTAGCACACTATTGATCTGAAGTTTATAATCATCATCATGACAGTTATGAATTGAGCCCCTTACCAATAAAAATTTTAACATAAACCTTTCAGAATCAGCAGTCAACACCTTCTATTTACTTCTAATGTGACTAAGAAAGTAAGAACTCAGAAAGTCATTTAGGAGCTTAATTCTGCTTTCAAAAAATCATCTTAATCCTGGACGTTCATTTTTATGCTCTACTAAATTTTCTGCATTTTTTTTCACATGTTATTGTGAATGCTTTCTTTCTATAGTATTGAGAAATCTGGAATATGCTAGTTAATATTGAGTGACGAAAGAGTAGTGCCTTCATAAGTGTGAACCATAAATAAGTATTCCCTATGGATTCAAAGAATTACTGACGTTGAAAGCAAGTGGAAGTGAACCAAGCAGAACTGAAGTTTTTATATCCTAGATCACTTCAACATACCCTGATAATAGCTAGAATAATCAGAAATATTGTTTAATTTATTACTTGGATTGCTTAATAGTTTTCACCTGTCTGACTACTTAGATGTGATTTTAGAGAATCCCGTAAGAAAATCTATTTATAATTCAACTCCCAAAACAAAATTCTCCTGACAGTGACATTATTCCATTACTACTGACTTATTCTAGAGTAGTTTCCTCCTGTTTAATGAAAACATAAATGCAATAGTCTCAGTAGTGGTTCATGTGAATTACCTGCCAATAAAGTACATTTTTCATAATTACTGAGAGATAGAAATACAAAAGCTTTGAACTCTTAAGGCCAAACCACTACGTGACATTAGCCTTTATAAGGTGCACAGTTCATAGTCAGAGGGAGAATACCTTCAGTATTATGAAAGATGAATGGTTTTAAATTGAAGAGCTGATCTAAGAATCACATTTGACTTTTGAAATCCTAGTCCTGAGAAGACACTAATCAGCTACTTAGTGTTGAGCAGTGTGATTTGTTCCCATTAGTTCAATGTATGGGCTTACATATAGATTGTCGGAATTGGTAATGTTGTCCTTTGAATTAACTGGTGATATTAACATCATACTTGTTAAGAAGAGGAAAGAATAAAGCAAGTATTTTAATTAGGTGTGGTATTCTGTGCTGCTAAGAATTTAAATAGTCTAGTTTTAGATAAGATTTTCTGGTACAGTTAAACTGGGATAATAAGGTCCTCTGCAAATGGAAAAGAAGTGGTACTTACAGTACTTTTGTGTGCACAGTTCTACTAAGATATGTTGGTTACAGCTGTGTTTAGGGGTGATTATTAAACTCGTACAATCACTGCTAATAGTTTCATATTTATTTTGTGTTCTTTCACCACTGTCGCATCTCCTTTTGCCTAGTATATATTAGTGTCCTGTAACTGTAAAAATAATAATTAAAAAATGTACATTAAAAGCAATTTGAAATTAGTTGGGTAGGAAAGATATTGGCAGCCACTTGGAATTGAACTCTGTGGAATTTTGTAAAGCAGGGAGTAAGAAATTCTAAAGACTATTTGCAAGAATCTTTGGGATTAAAAATAACTTTTCTGAACACAATTTATGTACAAGGAATTTACTTAGTGGTAAAAATCATTCTTTAATTTCAAATACAATTAATGATTTAGTGTATATTCAATGAGTACAGGTGCCTTGCTCTGTTTTCAGATACAGTCTCTCTGGTTTAGTTATGACACTAGGCCAGGTTATCTTCTCAGGTTTGTTGATGAAACTGATTAAATACTCTATCTCATTAATGCCATCAATTTGCTACCTATAAAGAAAATAGATTTTGATAACTAGTTTCAGGGGGAAATCCTAATTAATTAAATTAAAACTTGTACTTCTAGAACACATCAGTCTCTCTGGGGTGCTTTCAAACTACCCCAGTACATCAGTGGTTTTACAGCATCTCCGGAATTCACACTGTCTCTTACATGCTGTTGCCACACATTCATTTATATGAAGCATGTCAGAAAATCCCCAAAGGGGCTGAGCTAGCTGTTGGTAGCTCTGTTGGGCAGCCAGAGATACTATATCAGTAAGAATTCCAGGAGAGCCACATCTCATATTTTATCTGTACTGTCAAGATGACAGAAAGGACAAAAAGATCACTTTTGTTTTAAATTAACACCTTTGTTCTCAGATGCAATTTGATATTTCCATTTGGTTTGTTCTACTTCAAAGAGCTATATTTTGGATACTCTTTTGGTTCCCCATTGCTTTCAGGGTTGAAATATTAGGATGCATTTCCTGTGAATGACAAAACTCTTGGGCTAAGTAAGAGCTGGGTGTAGTACTGAAGCTACATTTCAGCATTTCAGGCAATATGAACAATGCCTCACATGCTGAGATACAGAGAGTGGAAAACACGAGCTTGATTATGATCAGTTCAATAAGAATCTGAGCAACATTTATTAGAGTTATTGCCTGATCAGAAGTGTTGAACAAAGTATCTACCCAAAGTAATTTGTGTGATGTAGTTTCAGGCTTTCTTACTAAAAATCCAACTACTTTTGTAGACTAACTAGGAGAACATTAGTTTGAGGAGAATTAATACCCAAATTGACAATAGAGAGAAAAAGTCGCAAGTCTCAAAAATAAGTCAAAAATCTTCCATGTAAGTGAATCTTCATTCTGTCTGTAAATATTAAAATCTTTCCAAGCAAATCTTTCAAAAAGCAAATCACTGAAACAAGTGCTTTTTACTTCACTGTGAATTTTACTAGCATGAAAATGCCCTGAATTTCCTTTCCATATGAGTACAAGAAAAAGATGGCACACAGGGATGATTATTCTGGCTTCCCTTAAAATTTCTAATATTAGTGTGGTCTTAAAACTTTATTTATAAAATCCAGACTTCATTTGTACCTCCATTAAACTTGAAGGTTCAATCGCAAGGTTAGAATAAGCTTCATTTTGAATTACATTCTCTGCTATTATCTGTAATAGTTGTACTGTAGGAAGAACGACAAGCTTTGCTATAGGGAAAACCTTTCTTCAGTGAGCAAAGTGTTGTCTTTGACTCACACAGTCTTTTTCTTTACTCTATGCAAACCCTTTGTCATTTTCTATGAGAAAATATCACAGAATCATTTAAAAAAGATATAGTCTAGTCTTTCTGCATAGTGCTACTGGCCTGTTGAAATTCAACTTACAAGAGAGGTGTGAAGGAAGCTAGAAAGATCCATACTTTCATAATATTCTACCTGCATACACTTTAATGTTTCTTGTGTTCTGCGTGAAAGAAAAATGGCTTAATTGTAAGCCATTGTCTTAATTGTCTAGTTGCATCCACTTGTGTTATTCCAAATCAGATAGGCATTAATTTACCCAGTGTGAAAACACAAAAGCCAGTGTGGAGGGAAATATTGGTCCTGTTTGAATGATCTTTGCTGGTGGGTGTCATTTAACAGAAAAGTCGTTGCCCAGAAGAATTTACTATGCTAGAACTAGTTTCCTCCTTTTGCCTTTTCATATGCCATTCTTACTGACTTGTCAAACATAATAAGATTGCTTTGCCTTTAAAACTGGTCCTAAATGAAGGCAGATTCTTGCCTAGATTTACCTGTATGCTTTTACTGGCTTTGATGATTCTGTATACGTAGCGTGAAATGGTCACAGACAAGTCTGAAGTACTTGGTTGAATGAGTAGCTTTATGGCAGGTTTGCTTTACTGAGGTGGTTCAAACAGTGAGTCTTAAATAAATTCAGAACGTACAGTTATATATAGCTAACATAGACAAAATGCAGGATACACTGCACTAAACCTTGTGAAGTAAACTGAAGAACAAGTCATGCAATACTATGCAATTCAGTCCTCATTTCCTGAAAACAGTAATTCCGATGGTCTCTTTACTGGAAATAGATGTTGCGTCAAGACAAATTGGACTCCTACTGAGTAAGAATTAAATCCGTGCTAGCCAGTTAAGTAAAATGAAATTTTTCCAGTCTGATACATTTTACTGATTCAGAAAATGGTTTTCAGGCATAACCTGGATATAACATGCTCCAGGAAGCATTCAGTGCCAACTTAAACTACAAGCATAGGGCATATTTTTTTCTTAGAGGAAAAATAATGGTCTTTTATAATATACTACTGTTTATACAGATAGATGGCAGAGTTCTTCACTGGGAACCTATGTTATCCACTAGCAGAGGAAGGAATTTTGTGAAATACATCTCTAGGAGTATAATAATTGATCCTGAAGAATGGGATTTTCTTCTTTACACATACATCTTATCATGGTGAGACAAGATTTCTCTCCCATCGGTGATCCCTTCATCACGCCGTCTCAGGGAACATGTAGGGTCAATGTGTCACAAGTTGTTGCTCATACAGAAGTTTTCTGATGAGATTTTTCAACCAGAGATACCCAGTAGTTTGTCCTGCATGAAAGAAACAGCACGAATCATAGAAAACTCTTTACATGTATAAAATTCAGCTGCAGTTATAGAAAAACAGCAAAGAAAAAGGAAAATCTGGTATCCTGATTCCTCTGTTTGTCCACAGCCTCATTTATGATGTTTCTCCATTATTGTTATGATTTGTGTTTTACCACAATAAGTCTTTTGATACTGAGCTGAAGTAGTGCTTCCAAGCTGCCTGTCATTTCAATATGTTTAAGAAGAAATATCTTTTTGGGCAGTTGTGGTATTTGCCATCTCTACTTTCTAGAAAGTGCATTCCTCAGATTTAGTTCTTTTTCAAGTGATGCATTGACAGAAGATTTACATGAATTTGAATTACCTCCCATTGAAAGTAAGAGCTATTTTGTTAAAAATGTGCTGAGAAGTTATGAAAGAGCACTTGCTTGTTAAAGTTTATTAAGCATGACTTTGTGAGTCTCACCAATTACATTCCTCTTTGCTCTAAATATATCAGGATAATGTGAAAAGACACAGCCTAGTGACTTATTTGTAATTGCTTAATCTTCCCATATTAAAAATTAACAACAGGTACAATTAGATTAACAGTGTGACAATTTTAAAATCTGAAATTTCAGTGTGGTATTTACCAATAAACTGGTAGTAACCAGTTATCAGGTTTCAGATGAGGTGTCTGGAAATGTGCAGCATGCAAACATTTCCAGAGAAATCAAGCTGGCTACAATAAAACAAAATCAGCAACAGGATGTGAGAGCTGGCCATTGGAAACATATTTTTGAAATATGTCAAAACAGTTTCCTAATTACACATGCCAGTATTTGCTTTTCAAGGACTTCTTTTTCTTTATGACAGCATTGATATGAAGTAAGAAAAATATGAAATATGTGGAAAAAGAAAAGGATTAGTGTTTTATCTTAGACTTATTTTCCACCTGAAACTGTACTCCACACTTGGAATGGTGACTTTGTCCCTGGAAGCTGCTTTGAGTGTTATGGTTTAAAGTAGTGTTGTTCACATAGAAATAATTTTAATGTGTAAATTTTAGGCCACAAATATCTTAGCCAGATCTCACAGAGAATCTAGAAAGAAGCTGAATCCCTAAGGAAAGGGGTTAAAGTGTTACGTTACTCAAGCAGGACATGCACAGTCACAGGATTGCCATCGGCCATGTGCCCATATAAGAAGATTATTAAGCTTGATCCAGACCCAGACAAAAGAGCCTAAAGTTTCCAACTGTGAACTGAAGCAGAAGCAGAGAAGGATGTACTGAAGAATCATTTAAAGATCATGCCTGTTAGCATGGTGTGCTGCAACAGAAAGAAATGTGCAAACAATGACTCGAATTGCAGAACAGTGTAAGGTAGTTGTCAGCTCTTCTTGAATGAATGTTACCATTGTTTTTCTATGGATTCAAATGTCTGAATAGGTCTAAACTCACAATAGAAGAGAAGAAGATGTTTTAAAAAGATGTATTTTCAGCTCTTGTGCAAGTAGAATTCCAAAGTTTTGGCCAATAAATAATAAGAGATGAAAGTATAATTTGCTCATTACTCACAAAAGGACATATATATTGCCTACATACAACATAAACAGACACCGCTAATCATGCTCTTGTTCTCTTGTTGGCTCTTGTTCTCATGTTACTTCATGCTCTCTCTGAGTTGGTGAGGAGCTAAACATTCTCCAGGTATTTTGGTCAAAGCTATGCAGAAATTGCAATGCCTACACCTGGGGCTCATCCCAGTGCCCCTCAGCTAAAGCAGTGATGAGAGCTTGTCTTTGTTCTGTTCCAGTGCAGCAGAAAACAAACTCATTGAAACCACAGGTGGCTGACTACTGCCTATAGTCTGAAAGGCAGTGGAAGAAAAGTACTGGCAGTGGTTTTGGAAGCAAGGCTATTGCACATACCCACATATTGCAGAATTTTCCGTGTTTTCCTTGGCACTGGAAAAGAGGACTACTTTGTTCCCAGCTGCACCTTTCTTTGGCCACATCAGTGGGGAGTGAGTGCAGTGGACCCTGGACAGCAAAATATGGTTGAATCACAGGGTCTGCAATAAAATAACATAGGCAGACTTTCTAAACAAAGGGCCAGTCCTCTTCCACTATGTTCCTTTGCTCCTGTTAAGGGAGAGGACTCCTCTGAAGTATGAAATGCAGGGTCAGGCTTTGACAATTCAAATCGGAGCCAGTTCATACCAGCAGGTAATTTGTCCCTTGAGAAATAAGGTGCCAAGTTTAAACATGACAGCAATTACGCTGCTTTCATAGCCTTAGGCTTTTAAAGGTTTTTATCGTAGAATCACAGAATATGCTGAGTTGGAAGGGACCAATCAGGATCATCAAATCCAACTCCTGGCCCTGCACAGGACACCCCAGGAATCACACCATGCTCCTGAGAGCATTGTCCAAACACTTCTTGAACTCAGACAGGCTTGGTGCTGTGACCACTAATATTTCCTAATTTTTTCTAATAGCAGTTTAGAAAATCCTACCAATCATTTATCTTGTCTTTATGGACTTCAGTTATACCACCAAACTTTTCTGCCGTGCTATGGGTATGTTCTGCTACTAGTTTCAGCACTTACGGATTTTCCTCAAAACATATCCTTTTGTTTTCAAATGCAATTTATTTTGAAAGAGAAGGGATTGAATTCTTTAAGGGTATAATTTTGTCACATTTAGGTTTTTTGCATCTTAAAAAAAGTTTTAGAAAGTACTATAGGAAAATTATTTCTGTGGTTACCAACATAAGGAAGCTTAGAGCTCTGGAGAGATTACAGGCAGTTAAAAAAGGAAAATATCCCAGATTTATAAAGTGCAGATTTTCAGAGGCAACAAAGAGAATAAAAGTGCATAACAGTAATTTTGACTTGATATTAAAATCCTGTATGTGGTTGCTATTTATGAAAAAATGTATTGAGCCAATAAAAGCAACTATATGTCAGTAATGTAGGTAAAGTGCCAGAAAAATTCAGGGCTCATCAGGAGAAGTTGTATTACAAAATATTTTATGAGAAATGTGAAGCCTATCCTGTTGATGGTTCTTTTTATAGTGCAGAAAAGTAGCACTAAATGAAAGTGGACTTCAGGAGAGATCTTTTTGACACTGCAGTGTTGCAATTGAGAGAAAAATCTCACTTTGAAAAGCTTTTAAAGGCTCCACCTTCCAAAAATCCCCGAAGGTAATATACCATCTATGTCTTTGTTTTCCTTCATGCTAAAGGAGCAAGCTGTAAAAAAGCATAATTCCTTTCATACCTTAGAAGGTTAAGAAAGTAAATGTCTTCAATAACCAGCACCCATCAGTTGGAAAGGAGAAGGAGACTTTCAAAATTGTCTCTTGCTGTAAGAGTTCTTCCTTTTCAATACTTTGACACTCTTTTTCTCCTTAAAATCAAAACATTACAAACATTATTCCAGATGAGACGGATAGAAAGAGCTCTTTTTCTTTTTTGCTCATCTCTATGTGCAATTTGTTAAAAAAATGTACTGTGTCTTTCAGTGGTCATTGATTTTCCCTGACTTTACCATTCCCTACATTTCTTCCTCCCACTGAGGATATATGTATTCTGGATTATAGACTTCTTCCTCTCGTTGCCGGAGTACATCTTTACAAATTGGATTCCATGTAATTTTCTTCTGCCTGTGTTTCTGCTCTGTTTGTTCACCGTTGTATCCCTCCTCTGCTTATGCCAGTCAGGATAAATTGCCATCATCTGCATGCTGATTTCTTCCTTTTAGGGATCATAAATGAAGGAGATAAACAGGAGCAGATGTATCATCATTAGACACTTCTCTGATTCAGTGTGCTGCTGTTTATCATCACTCCATGTTTACAATCATTTAGCCAGATTTCAAACCACATTATTGTGTTCACAGCCAAGGCAAATTAAATTGAATGGATATTTCTAGTAGGTTTGCATGAGAGAAAGTACTAAATATTAAGAAAAACCTAGCAAATTCACAAACAATCCTTCTCCTGAGTGCTGTAAATCTTTGTTTGGAAGGCGTATAAGCAACAATTCAAGAACCCTTTTCCAAAGAAAAAGGAAATCTCAGTATTGTGCTCATCAATTTGTTTAAACTTTTCACTGTCGGGCATGTAAGAGAAGAACATTTTGGAAGGTCATTCCTGTTTTTCACAGTTGTTCAAGACAGTTAAAATTACATGAATATGGAGATCTGCAGAAAAAAAAGGATTCTAGATAAATGGCCATTTTAAAATAACCAGTTTTGAGATACAGTGTTCATTGCCAAAAATAAACAAGAAATTATAACAATGTTGATGCTGGTCACAAGCAAACAGAAAAAATACATGGCAATCTGTGGCAACTGGAAACATGCCAAAGCACAATGGCTGAGTGGTGCCGCTCAGCTGCTAACTTTTCTATGGATAAAAATAGGAGGAGTTTTCTTTAACTGGAAATAAGAGCAGGGCAAAACAGTTAGATCATTTTAATAATGGGGGGGGAGGGGAAGAGGCAAAATAGAGAAGAAATGAGGCTACCAGCTGGGTGTGGTTTTTGTGTTTGAATTAGAAAACTGTTAGATGCCTATTTTTTTTGAGAAGGGAAATAGAAGAAAATATATCTCTCCTTTCACCAAATGGAAGAGAGAATGAAGAATGACTCAGGAAATGAGCTGAAAATTTCTGAGTAGTTCAGGATGCAGAAGAGAGAAACAGAAAAAATATCTTTTCAGAAAGGATTACAACAAAGTCCTAGAGCAGGATTCCCCCAAGTGTCACAGGTCAGTGTGTTTCCATTGCTTTCCTTGCTATGATGCTTGTCTAAGTCCAGATTTGTCAATCAGTTTAATTTGCATAATTCTTAGAATCTGATTAGTCAACTGTCAGGTACACACACACACACACACACACACACATATACATATATACATGTATACATATGTACATATATATATATATAAAAGTGTTTGGTAGTATAAACTAATTACCAATAAAAAGAAGACTTACTAGACAGAGGCTTTTAATATATTGACTTGAAAGGAATAATTTAAGCTGTCATATTGTTATTTTCCAAGTGTAAAAATAAAGGTCCTCATTCATCCTAGTGTAGTAATGCTTAGAATAGATGGAGTTTCATTAAAAGGACTTGACCTAGGACATTTATCCTCATAATTTTGACATTATAGGCCACATAGAAAGCAGTTAGGAAAAAACAGCAGGAAATATTTGTAAAGCTATAATAACAAATTGAGACCCATTTTGTTCCCCAGACAATTAACTGATAGTGAAAAGATGTTTGTGGGATTTGCACACAAAAAGAAAACTGCTAGGGATATCAATCTGAATCCCTTTTAGGCAATTTTCCTCTTCCTCCAGATGCATAAAAATTAAATAACCACCAGAAAGTTGCTATCTGGGATAAACATAAGAGAGATGGCTAACCTGATGCTGCAGGAGTGACTACCCTTTTCACCTTGCTTTGTCTACCTCTACGATAGGATGACTTCAGGCACAGGTTGAATATCACCAGCCTCTGGATTTTACTTCATCCATCCTGTTGGTTAACAAATAATATATAGAGGTTTATTTAAATGTGGCCTTTAAGTTATACCACAGACTGATATGCTAAACAGAAGCAGGTAGACAGCCAATTTTATCTGCAATTCTTCTGCCAACGCCCTAGCTTTAACATTTGGGAAAAGTTTTTGCTCTTTGATGAGAGGAAAATGATGCATTTGTTTTGGGCTGACAGCTCAAGGCTCAGTTATTACATATAAATCTCATCTCAGCAATATTTTGGCTTCTGATATTTTAAGCAAAATTGTCTTGGCTTGAAGTGGATGTTGACCTTATGATGGATCAAGTCAGCCTTCCTGTTGTTGCTTCCAGTGAGCACATATTTTCTCTATCTCTTCATACTTGGGATTTATCTGACTACCACTGTAATGAGAGGGGGTTGTTGGGGGTCAGTGTTGTGATTCTAACCCTACAAAAAGTAAAATTTATTTGGAAAGACTTGACCATGTTATTAATTTTTCTTTCTGATGTCTAGGAAAGAGTAATTTTATGAGGATTTTTTATTTGAAAGGTGACAAATTTGTTGGCAATATTCAAACTACATGATTTCTTTGGTTAGTGAGAGTTATAGATACCCACAATTATAGATTAATTCTGCTTACTACATTAATTGAGAGAAGCTGTGTTGAAATAAGAGATGGGAAAAGGTATATAGGAGCTGTCTGACCTCTAGTGCAAGGCCTTCGTGTCATTTGGACTCTCGAGGGGCAGATGGCAGGAAGGCTGCTGCCCTGGTGGAAATTGCTCATTGCAAAATGTAACACACCACAGTACACGTAAAACCACTGAGGCTAAGTGAATCATAACTTTCTAAACCTGAATGTTCCAGAGAGCAGTGCTAACAGGACGGTGTGTGCCAGTAACAAGGGATTGGAAAAAAACCTCTCATTCTTCTTCAGGGGGCAGAATATTTTCCACATCTCCTAGATGGTCCTAGTTTAGCTTAGAAGCCAGTGTGGTCAAAAGAAGTAACGTCTTTCAGTTTTAATTAAAAGCAGCTCTTTTTTCCTTCTGCCATTAAACAGTGATAGAAACTTGTAGCCATCCATTTGCAGAGACTGCAGAATAGAGACTAGTAGACATAATTGAGACTTCTGATGAATAACAATTATTCTTTGTATTTTCTTGGTGGTCATAAATATACTTTGCAGAAAATAGGCCACCTCCATCTTTCCTGGAGCAGGAATTCAGAACAGAAACCTATTAAAACATGTCACAGCTCCAGCTAGTACAAAATTCCCGTTTCCTGTCCATGGAAATCAAGAGAGAGTACCTTGAATTGCCAAATGCCAAACCCGTATAAAATTTTCCTTGATTTATTGATGTAAACTGAATCGATGGATGACTGAACTCAGCAACACTATTCTTGTTATATTTCTCTTTAGGGCAGCAATGAAAGAAATCCATATGCAAGACACAAAAACACCAGAAGTTTCCATAGAACTGAGTTTTTCCCAGGGATTGGGAATTGGCTTAGAGTAGAATAATCCTCCTGAAATCCATAAATCCCAGGTCATTTGTTAAAGAATCAGGTCTTCTGGCCTTGCTAGGGAAGAGGGAAAAACCCTGGGTGGTTAAGCAGTCTGAGTGAAAATACAGAAAGCCAGCTAGCACTTACCCCTAATAAAGAAAATCAGTCAGTGATGCAAAAGAATCTTTTAATTTTATGTGGAAAGACTTTTCACGACCTTTCAGCTGTTTCTGAAACAAAACTTTTACATAACATGTCATTACCACAAGTGATAAAAAATGTAAAACATTTGCTTAAAACAAAGATTCGTTGGAAAACATTAGAAAAAGCAATAAAAGTATCATGTAAAAATTATTTGAAAAACAAAACATTTCAAAAGCACACATGACTTAATTCCAGCAGCTTTCTGTGTTTGCTTTTAGAGCTATCAGTTTCCAGTAAGCAATCTATTCTGGGGAAAAGAAAAACCTCTCATGAAGTTTGTGGGCAGAGGCAGCTGTTTGCCTCTTCACCTCAGCTCAGAAATGAAGTGCCTGTTGGAGCTCTGCCGTCTCTCTCAAGCTGCGTGAATGAGCAAGCACTTACATTTGGCACCTTACATGGCATACCTTTTCTGAGATTTATTTGTTCCCTCTTTCAAACTGTAGGCATCTGCAAAAATGCATAGCCTACTCGTTCTTGAGAGGTACAGGGCATTTAGAGAAAAGTACAAAGAATAAGACCATTAGAACAGAGAACAAAGAACAGACTTGGACTAAACAAAGAAAGCTGTAAGGTTCCCCAGCCACTCTCCCCCAGTTATCTCAATGGGTGGAAGAAAGAATGTTTTTTTCTTGTTTGGTATCTATCTTTCTGTGGGTGTTTGCCAGCATGTCATCTTTTTGCTGACATTTGCTTCAGTCAAGCTTGTCTTTCCAGGCTCTTCAAGATTTAAAATATCTTTGATCTTATATGCTGAGTAATCCACTCAATTATCTAGCAAGTCAGACTGGGTGGTTTTCTCTCTATTAATAGCTCAACTTTTGCAGTTCTAATTCCTTTGAAGTTATTTACAGCAGGTCTTTTACCTTTGTCATTTTCCTTATTTTTTCTGCTTAGTTTCTTTAAAGAGTTCTTTACAATACATCCTATCTCAAGAAGCCAATCATAACCAAACCATATGGTGAACTGATATCTACATCATCATGAAGGCTCTGCATGCAACACTTTTTTCTCCTCTTCTTCCATCCCAAGTGTCTGTGCCTTTGAATGCCTCCTAAGGGCAGTGGCACAGTGTCAGTCATGTCTACATCACATAACAAACGTTACTCATGGCTAGCTCTTGTGCCTAACTTTTAGCATGTGTAACACTACAAGATTTGGTGTGAAAAGTTCACAGCTAAACTATACCTACACCACAGTGGTGCCAAGTGTATTATAAAAACAACCACACCATCATGAGTTTTCCACAGGAGAGTTTGTTTTACTGCAGTTTCTCCTGAGACCCATTTTCTTCTGCTTTTGCTGATACCTGTCACAAGACTGACCTGGCTTTACTTTTTTTCTAACCATACCTCCCCTTAAGCCTTCAGCTTTCCTGCTTCTTAACTTTCCTGCTGACAGCCATCACTCCTGCTACTTGTTAGGGTTATGCTTATTACATGCCTGTCAACATGTGAAAGTTCTCAAGTCTCAGCGAGTTATGAGGCCTTTCCATCACATATTGATCAAGGAAGTTATGTTTACTGGAAAATGTCAATGGAAAGAGTGCTGAGCTACAGACTGTGGCCTGTGAATTACTTAAATTTAAGAACTATTTTTCTAAAAAATATCATTTTTCAATGACTTTTCCCCAAGGGGAAGAAAAAATCCAGACTTTGTTGTTTGCTTTTCTCTGCAAAGTAGAAGTACTGTGTATGTATATTTTCAGTATCTTACAACACACAATTCAGAATTTGTTCGAAGGAGGCTGGGGATTGGCAAGGGATGGAGTGAGCAGCTTGTCTTGTATCACTGGCATTGACAAAGGGAAGAGTTCATGTTACACTATGCAAATGCACATGTGTGCTTCTTGCTAGTCTACCATTCACTTGAAAGACAATCAGGGAAAAAATGCAGATTAAGAAGAAGGAAGCATAGAGGTAATGCTGAATGAATAGGGAACAAACACTTGTAACTAGGACAGTTTTGTGAATACAGATTATTTCACTGATACTTGTTGGGTTTGCTTCCTCATTTTTCTATAGCCATGAAAGGATTGCTCCAGACAAGCAGTTCAGCAGGCCTTTGCTTGGTTTTGCTGGTGAAAGCTGCAATATCAGTTGTTGACAAATCTCTGCTGTTTCTTCTTCTTCAAAATAACATTTTTTCTAAAAATTAAGAACAATTACAATAGGATTGTTGGACTCTGATGAAGGGTAGAGAGGGAGAGGGGCTTTATTTATTCAGTTTCATTCAACTTCCATCAGGGCCTCACTGCTGCAACTTGATTTTTTTTCAGAGATTCTCCTAGAAAACGTCACTGTTGTCTCAGTCAAGACCCTAGTGAGCCTGTATCTCCATCATTCATTGCCATTAATCCCAGGACTGCCTATAAAGTAAAGTGACTTTAAATGACTACCTCCTATGCTACTACAGGAACTATTTACTTTGACCGATATGTTATGTTACTGTTGATTTTAGTTCCTCTATTGCATAGGCAATCCCTCAGGCAGAAGATTTTGGACTGGATGGGATATGGAATTTAACCATGCATTTTACAATGAGTTCTCATTGCTGTCTAAGTGAAGGAAAAAAATAATCCTTCTTCTGCTATACTTGTGTATTTCTAAAAATAAAGGAAGGGCTTTCATCTTTGGAGTGCCTGTCAGTCTGTCATGAAGTAATGTACTACTGCATCCTGTGTTTTAGGGAAGAACATAAACCTATTACAGGAGAGAAGAATTGTGTCTATCCTTCTACAGCCACCTACACTTATACTATATATCATACGTGTACACAGTCACATATGCATACAAAAGCAAAGAAAAAAGGAATGCAGTTGCTCCAATTAAAGATTTAGGGGTAAAAACCAAACTAGATGGATATTTTTGTTTGTGAATAAATCATGTGTTCTTTCTAAGGACGAAGTGTAGAAATGCTTCACAAAGCAATGGAGCTGGAGGATGAAAGTGAAAAATCAAGTCATCTAATAGGTGCCTTTCAGTTCCTATTCAGTTGTAAATATTGCTATTGCTGTTGTTTTTCAGGTGTATGTACTATTTAATGTTATAGCCTTTCTGTGAAGTAGATATCACATTATGAAACACAGCTGTTTCAGAATAATAAAATAAACAACAAATAGAGTTGTCTTGGGGATTCCTAGATTATATGAGTCACATTTTATTTTGTAATCATTCTTATATAATGGTCACTTTCATCTGGTTAAAACTGTAATCTTTGACCAATCTCAAATATTTGAGAGGAGAAAACAAGCTAACAAAAAAAAAATAAACCCCAGAAATATTTTAAGAAGGACATTATCAAATGGAAAGAAAAAATTCTTCATGATGTTTGTATGTTATCAATAGTGCTCAAAAACAGAGAAAGAAGTGATGTAAAAATGTCCAGAACAATACAGAGATATGTGTCTTTCTTAGAGGAGACCATGAGGAACATTAACACTGATTAATATACCTTTACTAGCACACTTCTAAGGTTCAAAGTGGGGTCTCAGGCACAAGGATGTGAGTGCCCACACCATTATATCAATACCTGATATCAGTCACTGCTATACAACTTTGGCCAGGAGTCTGCTGAACAGTGATAAGGGGTCTCTATGCAAAGAGACCATTCTTCCTGTGCCACCTCAATAAACCTACCAGATTTCAAAACTGCCATGAAAATTTTACACCTGCACTACATGCAGCCAGTATGATGAATCCTAAATTCTAGCACTGTTTGACTAGCTTCAGTCTCCAGCTATCAATTGTATTAAGCTTTTCTCAAGAAATCTGAAAATCTCCCTAGTATCAGTATTTTTCATACACAGACATTAGACTCCAAAATTTCTCATTTTCTGGTTTTGACATCTAAACTGCAGTGAAAACTGTGTTTACAAGCAGCTTTTAATGGGGGGAATTTGTTTTTTCTGGTATATCACTAGTGTGTAAGTATGACATATTACATTTAGCAGCTGAGCATCTTGAGTTTAGAAATTGTGCACAATATTTGCCAGGTGAAGCCTAGCAACTATGCAAGAATTAATTCTGAGCTAGTTCTGAGTCAATAATACATGTTTTTAAAATTATTTACAGTCAATTGCAATTCTTTCTATGAAAGATAAATAAGATGTTTTGAGAAAAAAAAGAACAAATAGTTGGAGTCTTATGTCTTAACATTTGTCCTCTAACTAGCATGTCAGAATAGGTTACTTTCCTTCCAAATCCTTGCCTAAATCCTTCTGCAAACTGTTTAAAGCAGCAGCTCAAATTTCATCTCTTAATATTATATTTTGTTTAATAAATGTTTTATAATTTATAATTATAAATGTTTAATAATTTTAAATTAAATTTTAAATTAAATTACAATTTCCTTTGGTGCAGGCAATTTCTATAGCATATGTTTGTTGCTCTCTTTCTCTAAGATGGACTTAAATGAACTTGTTAAATTTCTAGGTTTTGAACGCCGTTAGCAATTTCTCATTTTTAGGAGATAGTCCCTTAGTAATGTTCCTCTTTTTTTTTTTTTTGAGAAAGCTGACCTTGTTTTATAAATCATTGGGGGAAAAAAACCCAAAAATCCCCTAAAATTCCTCATTCCTTTTCTCTTGTTTAATGGTGAGCTGTTTTGGTTTTCTTTTTGGCTCCATGCTTTATCCCCTGTCATTCCACAGGGAAAGTAAAAATTGTATAAACTTTGATTGAGTAATCTCATGGAATTTCCCTTTTCCCTAGACCTTTTCTGTGGAATTTATGATAGGGAAGAGCGATCCGGTCCTTTCACCAGCTGCCTTTGTTGGGTGTGGAGAAGGGAAAGTCACATCTGGAGGAGCACAATAATTTAAAATCTCTAAGGCTCAAACACCATGGAAAGATTTTCACTCTATGAGGTTGAACATGCTTGAAGGGCAAAACTCTCAGCTGCTGATAGAAATCCCTGCTCTGCAGAGAGGCGTGACGAAAAAACTATTATCTGCTTTCTGTGCATCCCACGATTCGCCTTTTCCACGTGTTGTTCATAAACATCTTATGAGTTTCCTGAGTGATAAGTCAAGAAAGGCTAACCAGGTTCTGGGTTTTGGTTTTGGGGATATTCCAGTAGCCTTCATCTTCCAGTTCGTTTTTTAAAACTGATTTCTAAGTAGCTTTCACAAAGAAGATGTATCCCAGGCACTTTTCTTGGCTGTACTGAGATAGTATCAGAATGCAAAGCAATAAGCCTGGGTTTTATGCTGTCTGGATACATTATGTTTATAATTATTATCACTTAGTCATGGCCAATTAGGATTTTAATATGAACACATAGCATCTCCCCAGACTGGATTTGGAATTGAATGCTAAGCAGAGGTCTAGACTTAAAATTTTTACTGGCTCACATCAGTCTGTTAGTTAAGTGATACATTTTGCTGATTGAGCTATGCTGGAAGAAGGCCTAGGAGTTATACCAGTAGAAGGTCCTTGTGCCAGTATAGCTTTTACCCTTTCTTGAAGCAAAAGCAAAACCTATGGGAAAAAAAAAATCTTTTTCTTATTTTTTTTCAGGTTGTGACTGCTGTATGTACACTACTAGGATTTGTTTCCATTCCCTAGGGCATCATGATCCTGTGTGCTGGTGAAGGCAGACAGTAGACTTGTCTGTAATCTTGTCTGACCTTTTTCCCACAAATTACAGCTCATGCTGTCACACCTGTTTTAAAAGCCATCTGGGCACGATGACTCTCTAATAACCTGGTAATTGTATATGGTATGGTTTTACTACAAGGAAAAAGAAGTTTAAAATTTTCATTCAAATTCACAAGAAGTGTTTTATTTAGTAGCAGCTGAGTAGACTGTTGACTTTTTGCTAAGACATTACACAGGAGTGTCTCAGCAACTCAGTCTTGCTAAACCTAACCTCTGTTTTGCTGCTAAGCCCTCCCACCCCTTCCCACCCTCTCCCTTCAATTTTAATTTGATGCAATTAGAGCTGATTTTACCCTTGCTTTAAAGTGTCTAGACAATCCCATGCTCATATAAACACTCCAACACTTCACACCACTGCCTGTATTGTCTTACCTTTGTTCAAGTTTTGGCAAACAAAACTACCCCAGAGCATTTGCTGGGTCAGATTTCATCATTATGTCTGGTTAGGGTCTAAGCCAAGCAATCTTTACCCATGACAGCAGCTGTTATCCTGCTCGGGTCAAGTAAGGTATGATTTCCTATTTTCCTTAAGCTAAAAATGTGTGTTGAATCAAGACTGGCAAGACAGGTGAACACAGGCTCTGCACAAGAATCTGTAAGACACCTAGAGCTGTAATCTTAGATCAGTATTGGTTTAATTGGTGATAAAGACACTTTATTACTTTTTGCAGGCATCAAACTAGTATTTTATGCATAGGGTACATAGTAAATAACTGCTCCTTTAGCAACAAAAAAAATTGCTATTTCCTAGTTGAATTCAATTTCAATTTTGAACGGAATTCATGCCTTATTTCTTATTCTTGTCAATGTTTGTTTTCTTTGCAGGGAGGGAAGGGGAGATTTATATAGTTGAATGCAGTGATGCTATTTTCGAAAATAAGGATAGATGACTTTGCTTTCTGAAAGATTGCCAACAATAACTAGATCAGAGACAGTTCACCCTCTGTGATTTATGAGACAGTATTTAATGAGGTCAGATGGCCCTAAAGAAGAGAAAAACCACAGTGAAGCAAAATAAGCAGGAACAATAGCAAAATCTTAGGAAACGTAAGAGAAACTAAAAGCCATGGTGGAAGAAATGAGCCATCAGAATTATATTAGTGACTAATTCAGCTCTATTCTTTCTCCTATACCACTTCATAATTTCAGTTTCATTTGTTCAGTGTCAAATGGGTACCAAATACTTTGTACGAAAAAAGCTGTACCAAATACTGCATTCATAACTGTACTAGCATAGTACAGTTTAAAGCAACGGTAAAATCAGCTCTAATTGCATCAAATTAAAATAGCATGGTGTTTGTTTCCTATTTTTGAGCCCAAAAGCATATATAAATTTGTTATGCTGTTTGTGATTGTAGTAAAAAAAAAATTGTTCCATTTTTATGTTATGAAGTAAACATCTTGTTTCTGGTTTGAATTCATGTATGCAATTTCCAAGGTTTGCAATTTTTAGTTTTCCCAGTTTGCATTTGGCATTTTCATGATGAAATAATGTTTTTTGTTCTCCTTTAAATAATCGTTTGCTTCTTCTAATATTAGAAAAATACAGAACAAGACAAAGGCCAATGTTACACTTTCCCTTCAAATATTTCCAAAATGGAAAGCTTATTCTTCAATCCAGCTTTGAACTTGTACTTGTCTTTGAAACTCTCTCTCAAACTACTACAATAAAAAATTAATACCGTCCATAAATACACCAATAATCTGTAAATTCTGAGCTAGATCAAATCACATTGTACCATTTTGTAAAGGGAGACAACGTGTAGACCCCTTTTTGCCAGTTGTCACTGACACAGCTGCTAAATTTCTGAAACACAAAGCTCACTTGAAGTAAGGTATAGGCAGGCAAATGCTTTCTAAAGCTACAGAGAAAAAAAAAATTTTTAAAAAAGCAAATTCTTTTTTTTGTCTCAGATTAAATGTTTTTGTTTCTTTCATTATAGTCTTCAGTTTCTAATAGTTTCTACTTTTACAATAAGAAAAACAACAAACCACCCCTGAGAAGCACCCAAATCCTTTCCTATTTTTCAATATCTTTTTAAGGAAAGGTTTCCAGGTCTATAACTGTCTCTTTCCTTTTGTTAGCATTTTTCAAGACACTGAAGAGTTTCAAAGTTGCCATCCTAACTGTATTTACAGTATGATTCATATTCTGCTATCTTGTTCCCTGTTATTTAACTATCTGTTGAAATTTTTATTTGATGTCCTATTGATTATAGGACTTGGTTTTTCACAACTTAGGGTCAAATGCTAATTTACATAGATGCCATTTTCCAGGGAGACTTGATATATATATCTCGATATAGGTATAGATATATAAAAGTACCTGGTTTTTTTGTTTTAATAAGGTTTACTAAAACAAAGCCAAGTAAAATTCTGATGTAAGTTGTCTGGGACCTCTTTTTTTTTTTTGGTAGTTTATTTTCTGTTTGTACTATGGACACGTGTCAGTTTTAGTCACAGTGGTTCCCTACAGGTCAGACCACTGGGATAATCATTCCGGTTTGCTCCCAACATCTGGATAGCAGTAGAAGCAGATAGATAACATATTGAAGGGATGTCAGTGTTGCTCAGCAAAAACAGTGTATAGCTGTAATTGAACTTACTCGTTGATCAGAGACCATAGGGTCGTGTCGTCCTGGCAGCCTGCCTGACTTACGGAATCATGCTGGGAGGCAAAGACCACAGATGACACAGGCAGTAGTTGGTGCAGCCCCAGCCTCTGTGATGTGGAGAAGGAGCATCATGACAGCGCTGTCCCTCTCAAAAACATGCAGCTGGTGATCCTTTGTTTCTGCCTGCAAGACAGAAAAATGGGCACATACCTGATCTGATGTGAATGCAGTGAACCTCGTGTGATTAGGCTGAGACAGCTTCACTCTTCATGGGGTTCACAGTGAGGAAGATGCATGGACTGACTCTGAAGCATGTGTGTATACCAAAGTCAGTGGTGACTGCCCTAGACTCTGATTGTTATCAGGAATTTGGGCTACTGCTGTGATTAGGCTAGCAGATATTCAGCTGTCCTACATCAGCATATGGTGCACCATGCTTTGCTGATGGAAGGAAAGGCTGAATGGCTTTTAGTGTCCTCAACCTGCATGGCGTGGCCGTAACACTGAAGCTACCTCACAGTCTGACCACTGTGTAGAACTGCCATTGGTATGGTCTCAGTCTTTTTGAAAACCTCCACAATTTTCTTGCAGAGGGGATTACTTCTACCCACCTTGAAAAGGCTTATAAACAGTGAATGAACACCAATATAAAATAAGATGAGAAACTGCAAAGCCTACTAAGAGAAGTTGGGAAATACATCACTGAGGATTCTAACCCTTAAAACACTGTTGCCCCCTTTTCTAATGCTGACTGCAGCAACACTGTTAAGTCTCAAAATGATCTTGTTAAGAAATCCATTGTGCATTTTGTTTGCACACACCAGTTCTCCTATACTGAGGTCATTCTTTGACCACAATAATACTGTGGGTGGCAGATGAGCTTTGCCACCTTAGTGAGGTCCTGCAGATCAGCCCACCAAAATAATTGCTCAGATTTACCGGCCAGAAGATGCATATATAATGATACTTTTAATTTTTTCAGTATTTTTTCTTTCGCATCCAAATGATATAGTTCATATATTCCAATCCTCTTCATTGGCCAATATTTTTCTCATGCTGTTGATATTTCTCTGCTCAGAATTATTACAGTCATCTTGGCAATACTAAATTGCCTTGGCTCATAGACCATTGGTCTTCAATATACCAACTTTCTAAGACATGCTTATTGTTCTTTATATAAGATTTGGTAAAGTTTGTCTGAGACTAATTAAAATTTTTTAAAAGCTGACCTACTAAATAAACTGCTACTGATGTCATTATTCTTGATATTTATAGATAAATCACTTCTAAGTATTTTGTGTATTTATGGAAGTGGCATGTTGAGACCATTTTTACTCTAGTAGATTACTCTAGCAGATTACTCTAGCCTTCCATTTGTCAGTAAGTGGATGAAAGTTAATTTCAGATGGAAATTAATTTAGGTGTAGCGATTTAGAGATTTCATCTGTTGACTATCTGGTAAAACACATGTAAAAGCCACCATTTTTCTCATGGAAAAAGGAAATTTCTTTCAGAATTTACTTCTTCTGAGTAGATAGGCTGGTAACTGGCAGGTCAATAAATCTCCATCATAGAAATCAACCTGAGAAAGTAAAAACAAGTGCCAAACATCCAAGACTTCCCTGAAGTCTGAAGATTAGACATCTTATTTAAAGTTGACATGATACCACACAGAACACTATGGCTGTTTAGAATAACTTGCTTCGTTTTTACTCACCTCCGTATGGCATTGCAGATGAAGCAATTGTGAATCTTTTCTATATAATTTAAAAAGATATTCAAGGAAGAGACAACATTGTGAGATGCATATTGCATAAAAGCCACCTGGTTAGTCAACGCAGGAAGATGTGCTGATCAGGCTGGCCCTGACCAATCACTACTTTTATGAACTGCAGAAAGGGATAAAGTTCCTGTAGTGCACATAAAAAAAAGTATGCTGGGGACAACAGCATGGGTTATTCCTGCCTCAGGCAAAGGCAAACCCATTCGTGAGACTGCTTTTGCTCGTGGACCTGGGTGCACTTGGTGGGTTAATGTGGGAGGATTGGGAAGTCCAGCACATACCTCAAGCGGATTTCATCTTGGGTGAGAATAGCCAGTTAATTAAATTAAGTAGAGTCAATGGACTTTTATAGGAATGGCCATAGACTAAGGGAATTATATCTGTGGGTATATATATATCAAAAGACAGAAAAAGTGATGGGGTAAACTGGGATGTATTGGGAAGTGTAGGACCTGGGCATGACAGGAATGGTACTTAGTTGATAATTGGAGTTAAACCATGATACGTGATGTGGGCAGTGGTTTTGGGGTTTTTTTGTTTTGTTTTGGTTTGGGGTTTTTTTGTTTTGTTTTTTGTTTGTTTGTTTGGGGGTTTTGCGTGGGTTTTTTTTTGTTGGTTTTTTTTTTTTGGTTGGGTTTGGTTTTTTTTTGGTTGGTTGGCTTGATTTGTTTTTTCTTTTCTTTCGGAGTGCATCTAAAATAAATGGAGACAGGATTGGCTCTCCAGCCCATATTTCTTTTAGGCAAATCCCAGGAGACAAAAGGAGAAATCAACAGGAAATCAGGCCTCATTAATTCTGCTCTTCATGGAATTGCCTTGTTTTTAATTACATTTGTTTGAGGAGAAGAAATGGAAATAATATGGGGAGATCCTCAACCTTCATCTATTTCCAAGAAAATCATATTAGGACAGAAACATAGTATTAAAGCTTTGGGGTGCATTGTAAGTATTTCACGAGTTCTGAGGATGTGAAAACAGGATGTTATGAATTTCCCTGATTTGCATATTCTATTGGAACAACCATAATAGTAATAAAAGTAATAATTCTGCCTAGCTTAAAAGCTTTGAAGCTGAGGAAAACACTGAATGTTCATTGTGAAATGCACAGCTGATTGTATTTAAATAATGTTATTACATTATAGGTAGAATTATGTAAAACAGGACTGAAATTATTATCAAGGCATATTACTATAACTAAATATCATTAACAATGAATAGCTTTTCACTACATAGAAGGTTCTGCCAGAGATAGTCAGTAGAGAATAATCACAACAGGATGGAAATTGCACTCAAGAAAAAAATACATGCATGTGTGTGGCTCTGTAGGTGTGTGTGTGTGAGATTAAGAATGAAAATTAGTATGTTGAGATTTTCTTTCCACTGCTTGCCTGTTCTGCAGGAATAGTGGGATTAATTGTCTGCTTTTCTTGATTCAAATGAAAGACTTGGACCTTGGTTTCCGAGGGCTGCTCCTACATTCCCAAATAGAAATGCAACAGGTTTGGGTTTTGTTGGGTTTTTTGTTTGGTTTGTTTATTTGCTTGCTTTTTAACAAAAAGGGAATATGGGATTGAAGCAGAAGATTAAATTAACCAAAATCCCACTTAGAAATTGAAATTAATGACTAGAGAAGAATATGAAAACATTAACTCTGACCAAAATGAGACACAGAAAATTCTCTTTGAGGCATTATCCCTGTAAAATTAACAAATAGGGCATGAATGTAGTGTTTCTGAAGGTATAGACAGTTATTAGTACTGGCTCAAGTCCAGAAAAATGCAACTATACACTTTGCAAAAACTTCACACAGGTCTGCCAGTGTTTTGGCCCATAGCACCCTAGCAACCCCAGCTTTTTAATAAGGTCAAACTGCCAATCAAACCCAGGTGGATGTTCACTGAGATGTGAACAATTAATGTCAAAATGACCATATTAATTTCAGTTGTGATCCAGGCAAAGATCTGGTGAACAAAAACATTTCGGTGCTGCTTGAACTAACAAGCAAGATTTTAAGGAAGAGAAAATATCCAACATTAATTTTCTAGAATTACAATTTAAGAATGGAGAAAAAAGCCTGTGATGTAGGTCTCAAGCCTTTAAACATTAAAACTAATCAGTGTATTTGGTCAATACTCATTTGCTTTTGCTGGAGCTACCCATGGTCTTTGAAAAGACTAAACGCTGTGCTGAGTTTTGGAGCTTTCATGGGTGAAAAGGATGTTTCAGAAAAGGGTATTTCAGAAAAGGACTGCATATAGTGGAAAGTTTCTTCCAAGAAATCCATATTACTGCAGTTGTCTAACTTTTCTTCCATGTAATTACATCTCAAATCACAGATGGCTTTAGAATTGCTGAATATGCTATGTTCAGAATGCAATGGTCATCTCCTGGCCTCCTAGATCTACTCTTTGCCATTCATTGTAATTTGAATTTAAAGTCAGGCAGATAATTCCAACTTTTTGCCAGTCATTCACTGCATTTCACTGAAACAATAGATTTTCTATTTGACTAACTTTAAAAAGATTCATTAACATCTTTGATTTTGACCCAGGTCCAAGAAATAGAAAGGGACCCTCAAGGTGAATTCCGTAATAATAATTAATTCTCATTGATTATGTCTGTATTGAAGACAACTAAATCTGACACAGTCATCTAAAAGTGAACATTTGTAGACTGATTCATCTGCCATATTTTTTACATCTTCTTTAAGTTGAGATAAATTAAGCTCTTACTCTTCAATCAGATGGTGATCAGTGACAGGACTTGAGGGAATGGCCTAAAGTTATGTCAAGGAAGGTTTAGGCTGAATATTAGAAAAAGGTTCTTCACCTGGAGGGTGGTTGGGCACTGGAACAGGCTCCCCAGGGAAGTGGTCACATCACCAAGCCTGACAGAGTTCAAGAAGTATTTGAACAATACTGTCTGGCACATGGTGTGACTCTCGGGGCTGGTCCTGGGCAGGGTTAAGAGTTGGACTCGATAATCCTTGTGGGTCCCTTCCAACTCAGCATATTCTGTGATTCTATGAATTCCCAAGCTGGACACTGGCTGCCTACATACAGGGTTTGGATCACGTGGCATCTGGGAAAAGGATAAGTGGTTTCAACTGTCAAACTGATTAGGGAAGTAACTTGTTGATTCTGAATGAGTCCTAGAGTTGGTGTGTCTGAATTTCCTGACTCCTCCTGGACTTATGAAGCAGGGTACCTATGAGACTGTAAGCTTCAGTGCCTAGTCCCCTTCTCCCTGTTTCTCCTCCACAAAATGTAAACACCCACATTCTTTTGGCACACTCCTGTTTGCTGAAACATGGCTTGTGAGGAAGAACCTATATTCACACAGTCACAGTGCTTGCCAAGGAAGATGAAGACTGATGCAAAATTTTGTCCTAAGCCAAATCTGGGCTCACATCTTCCATGAGACTGGAGGTTGTGTTAGGAGCCCCTTGGCAAAGCTGAGCTACTGGCGCAGACAAGTGTAAGATAATAAGCACAGAGGGACTCACTAAATGGGAGTTGTCAGAGCCCACTGAAGAGGGCATTACAGCTACAACTGCAGTTCTTGTAGGTTATCCACAGCTGTGAGACCAGCATTGGGAAAAGCCCCAAACACCTTACATTTTTCCTGTATAGTGTCTGTGTGGTAATTCATCTTTATTTGCTGTGTCTACTGTTTCTCTGCTAGAATTTTTTGTAACAGGTGAAATCACTTTTATTTTTTCAATAGGAAACACAGTCTGTACTGCTGGGTTTTGACAATTAAGTGTCAAACCCAAAATACGTAGTGAGCTAAAATACAGGCTACACTTGTACCAATTACTTTTTAGGCAAAGATGCGGAAACCAGTTGGTAGAACAGTTTACCGTTTCACAAAAACTTGGAACAGTCTGTTTCATACTTAATGAGAAATGACACCCGTGTACTAAAACGAAAATGAATACTGAAAGTTTTCAGTGGACATGCAATCAAACAACAGGTAGCAGAGAACAAGAGATGATGTCCTTGCAAAGTAAATTCAATTCAGATGAAATTAATTTTTCCTCTGGAATTCAAAATATTTAAAAGTCTAAAAGTTTCACTGAAAGTTTTAAACCTGGTGCTTGCCCTTATTGACATTCACAGCATTGTATTAAAACCATCATTTTTTTTTTTAAATGAGTGGATAATTAGGCTTTTATCTAAAAGCAGAATATACATATTCTTCCGAGTTATGGACCAGGAAAACTTATGCTTCATACAAGGGATCTATTGCAACTGGAACAGGAAATCCCACTCTATTATCTTCAGTCTCCTGCAGATTTTTTAAATATTAGAAACCTGACCCCGAAATGGAACAGACCTTCCCTAGGCTCTGCATGGGGAATGAAGCTGGAAGCAAGTTCCCGTAAGAGTGTTAAACTTCTTTCAGTGTCCAGCTGAACAAAGGGCAGAAAAGACTAGATCTACAAATATTTCCTAACTGATGTTGGTGTTGTTAGCTGTACGCATACGGACATAGAAGGCATACAATTATTTAAAAATTATAAGCTTTGCTTTAAATGTAGGACAGTACATTGGAGACTGTGCTAACATCTTGTATATCTCAGCATGGACTATGCATACCTACAATAGTATATACTCGGCTAGTCAGGTGGAAGCTTGAAAGGAGCTCTTAAAATTAGTTTTGCCTTAGCAAGCAAGGTGTTATAAAACACAAACAGTGTGCAACACTGTTGTGCTTCCCATATCACACTCTGAAAATGAAACTGGGATGTTGTGGACAAGACTTGTCTGTCGAAAAGAGACGCTCCAACTGTATGAGCTTTACTTCCCCTTCGCACTCTGAATGAGATAGTGATGTGAGGAGCTAGAGAAGTGACCTGCTTAGAAGGGGAAAATTACCAAACTGAAGATCTCTGCTGAAATACCGGCCAGCCTGGTTGCTGAGAGCCTGGGAACTAGACCCATGAACCAGGAGCATCCTTGAGTATTGCAGCTGGCATCTTTGAAGTGCATCTGTGTATCTAGAAACTGATGACATCCTGAGACACCATAAATAAGTGAGAAAACAACAGTTGTTGCAATTTATCATCCAAAAAGGTAAAAAATAGTCTGGAAAAAAGGGAAAACATACTAAGAAAGTAAGAATTAATAACTGCCATGGAACAGAACAAGAACAGAACAAACAACAGAACAGAAAAAGAGTGTGGAAAAGTAGAAATTGTCCTGAAAGAACAGAAAACATTATTGTCTATTGGCCAACTCAAGTGAAAAATAGAAATCAACATCACCTATTGGCTATTCAAAGTGGTGGTGTCCTATGTCCTCTTATGTCTCTATGCTACAAAAATGACTTAATTTTTATCCAAAGTGGAGCTTCTGTCTTTGAGAACTTCCTATGCTGCACACGGTTTCCCAAACTCTCCACACAAATTTCCTGTGAGATCTTAGACCCTCTCCAGGGACAGTTCTGACTGACTCTAGACATCGTGTCATGGGTAATCTTTGAAGTGAGACTCTTTTACTTTGTTGGACCACTCTGGACCCAACTCAGGGATCATTTCAGTCTGTCCTCCCATTTCTGTGGTGGTTAAGCATCCCCTCGGGGATCAGTTTGATCTCTGCTCTGAGATGGTTTGGCCCCCTTTTGAGATCCATCTAATGTGCTTGAAAGCAATGCCATTATAAACTTACATATATATATATATGCAAATATATAATCAATCATAAATAAATCTGTGATTATATTATGAATAAGTTTGCTTCACTCATGATAAGATGCATCTTAGAGTATGGCAGAAACTTTATTTCACAGGCAGTGATTTCATTTGCTTATGATACTTCATGGTATCACTTTTAAAACAAAGAATAGAAAAATAAATACAAAATACTCAACTTTATATTTCAATCTATATATTTATGCAAGTTTAATAGGAGACTGGAAGATAAAATGGTACTATTTTTTCACTACTTCTAGTAATGAGTAATGTTTAGTCAACACTAATGGCTGGATCAATTCAGTGAATCTTAAAATAGGCAGAGAGACTGCATCATGCAATCTCTGAAAAAAAAAGCCCTCACGTACTGCGTACTGTTTAATTACTTCTGTCTGCGAGGCTACATACTCTAATTTCTTACTAACTCCTAGCAGACCAGATGCAGAGAAGTATGAGATCAGTAGATATTTCTGGTAGGGGATTTTTTATTATTTTGTTTTGGTTTATTTTATTCAGAATATTGACATAATTTCTTTCCCAAAAGGTGAGAATTTTAAGGCTATTAACATATCTAAACTATCAAATTAAAAAGGGTTTGGACAGTTAAGTATTTTCTGCAATCTGATTATTCCCTTTAATCTTAATTTCTTTTTTTCCCTTTCTTTTCACACAAACACTAGTTAATTACTGTTTTGGAGAGAGAGAGAGTCAAGATCAAGCAAATTATAGCTAAACAACATGAAGCAAGTTATTCTAGTCCTTTAATAGTGATTCTAATTTAATGGAATGTTTTCTCTCTCATTCAGAGCAGATTACACAAGACTATGTGTAATTAATAGCTATAAATTCCCTTTGAATGTAAGATAAGTTGGAGAGTGTCATCACTTTCCAGTTTGTAATAAAATATTAATTTTGATTCATTTACAGTTGTTTTGGGGAAGACAAATTACTATAGTCTAAAGGCCACATTCCTCACTTCCCTCACACTTGGCAAAAATGTTGCTGACATTTTAGCAATAATGAGTGTTTGGCAACATATCTTTAGAAGGATCAAACAGTAACTTATATCCAGAGAAGTTCTCATGACAGATGTCTAACTGAAAGCTTTGTCCTGGCTGACAACATATGCATTTATTCTCTGGTTAAATCTAGGCTAATCTAGTTAAATCTAAATATTTACAATGAGAATTTTTGGAAGTCAGTCAGGATTTAAATGATGAATTCTTCTCCGCAATGCTATATTTTGCAAGAAATCACTCCACAGGTCTTCATATCATTTCTACTGCTAGAAGGAAGTGTTTCTTTTGGAAGTGGAGAGGATTTCCTAAGTTTTCATGTCACTTTTGGCTACCCAGCATGAATGAAAGACTGAGGGAGCTGGGGTACTTACTATGTCATCAATGATACAAATCCCACTGTTCTAAGTATTCATGGAATATCTACCACATAGGTCAAGAGTACAACATAACTCTTTGTCAAATAGTGTCCTAGTAGAATTTATGCTGGGAAAAAAATGCCATAGTGAGGGTTTTCCTGCAGTTATTACTTATAAAAATAATTTAAAAACCCCACGAACCTCTATTTTCTGAATTGGAATGAATGTTGTTAATTTTAGAATTTTTTAAGAATAAAATATAGGAAAACCTCACAGGAATCTGTCTCAAGTCATCTGCTGTCCCAGGAGCCATGTTGCAGGTACTAAATTCTATGTTAGGGACACTGAAAAACCTGAGATACCGTATTCTGGCCTTTTAGTACTATGCGGGAGATCCAGTGGTCCCAGCAGGTCCCAGTAGCTAACTGGAGGACCTGAAAAGAATTCAGGCAGAGAATAGATGCAGATATAGTATGCAGATTTTTACATAGAGCCTAATCACCATTCTCCTTGTCTCAGTAAATATTTAAACACTTTCTATGAAGTAGAAGATGGTCAGCAAGCAAAGCAATATCCCAGAAGACTTCCACTTCCTTGAATTACACAATTCATGAATACTGCATACAGTATTCTAGTATCGAATACTAGTAGCATAATTCTAAATAGCCCTTATCAGATGGTTCCCTATCACATTTGTGGTGAGAAGGAAAGGAAAAGGCAGAGATCTACATCTCCTGTTCTACAAGCGTAGGGTCTTTTTGCCTAGCATTGTTCTGCTGAATGTATTCAGAAAACTTCATTCAAAGTTATGGATATTTTTGAGCTGCCAAAATCCACTTTTTTAGAGAATAAAGTATAATGTAAATAAGTTCCAGCTCAGTGTTTAGCCTATCACCACAAACCTCTAACTCTTCAATATTTCTCTAAATAGGTACAAGGAATATCCAGCAGAGAGGAAAGAAACAAAGAGGGGAATTGGTGGGAAATCAGAAAGAAGATCGTATTTGGGTTTATATCTTGCTTTTTGTACAAAAGCTGTCCCTTGAACAGGAAATTTAAACCAAGCAATTCAAGAGCTCTGATTTCAGAGTTTGCTGTGCACACTTATCTTATCTAAAAACTTAAGCATTGTGGAGTCATTGTGGGCAACACCACTTCCTCTGTTTTCCAGGATTTCATTATAATTGCAGGTATTTGTGTAGCGGATTCGAGGATAATACACTAGGAGGTCAAACATAAAGATAAACTTGAAGACATACACTTCTGAGGCATTTGTGATGCACAAAAGGATTAGGTATCTTAGTGTTGGTTAAAGTCTGGATAGCATTTTCTCATAACCTGTTGGAAGCTCTATTTTGTTGTTTTGCTGGAGTCACAGGCTTACAACGTTACTGAGTATTTCTGTTTATATCAAAGAATCTTTTTGCATCACAGACTCAGACTAGATGGCACACAGTGGTTAAAAGGAGCATATCTTGCCTTACAACAAAAAAATTTTAGAGAAGCAGGTGCTGGTATTCAAAGTGTATGATGTGGTCTGAGTAGAGCTCCTTACAATGAGGTGCCATGTCTGAACTAGAGTCGCCACACTTGTTTAATTGAGTCCATTGTCTGGGAAGAAACTAAGAAAATCTTGAGTTGAATTTCTATTGATCAGGGCTCTTTAATAAGCAACAAATTTCAAACATCAAGGAAAAATAGTTTTCATGTATACACTTTGCTCTTGCAGCTCTATAGTATTTTCCCAGATTTTCTGGAACACAAGACCTATGGGGAGAGGCTGAGGGAGCTGGGGTTGTTTAGTCTGCAGAAGAGGAGGCTTAGAGGGGACCTCATCACTCCTGAAGGGAAGTTATAGCCAGGTGGGGATTGGTCTCTTCTCCCAGGCAGTTAGCAATAGGACAAGGGGGCACGGGCTTAAGCTCTGCCAGGGGAAATTTAGGCTGGATATTAGAAAGAAATTCTTTACAGAGAGAGTGGTCAGGCATTGGAATGGCCTGCCCAGGGAGGTGGTGGATTCACCGTCCCTGGAGGTTTTTAAACGGAGATTGGACATAGCGCTTGGTGCCATGATCTAGTAAACGGACTGGAGTTGGAGCAGGGGTTGGACTTGATGATCTCTGAGGTCTTTTCCAACCCAATCGATTCTATGATTCTATGATTCTGTTAAAACAAATGGAAGGAGACAGTGACAACAAAAGTAAGTTACTGATTGTATAATTTAAACTGAGCAGATTTCTGGAAAGAAATAAAGAATGCAACCCAGGTAGAGCTTTGTGTTTTTATCTGTCAAGAAGAAAAATAATAGGCAACAAACACAGAGCACGTAATGTGAGTACCAGAAGTCAGTGCTGTGAGAGCTGTTGGAAGGTGGCTAATATGTTTATAAGCCAGGGTGAAGATTTAAATCAATTTCAAACTTACGTAAAAGATGCCACAAAGGTAAATTAATCCCAGAGACTTTACAAGCACATCTGTGCTACCAATGAGTCAGAAGCATGGAGAGAAGCATGAGCAGAAGAATTTTCCAGCCCAAAGAGGAGATGGGGGGGAACCTAGGAAAAGAAGAGGAGGAGCAACAGAAGGTAGAAATTATTAGCAGCTCAACAGCTATGGCACCTCTGAACTTGAACTCCCTTAAACAAAGAATGACACAATTGATCACATCTTGAAGAAAAGTACACTATGTCATTTCACTTGCATTCATGCCATTTAATCTGTCTGCAGCCAATTTTGCATTTTGAATCACCTCATTCTTCCTGCTACAAATAGTGCAAATAGTGTTTGTTTGGGAGTTTATTTATTCTATAGCATTAATCTGAAAAAAAGGTTTTTAAGACATACTGTCTTAGGTAAACTTCCCTTTAAAAGAGAGGATTACAGACAGTTCCTGGTTGTAATTAAATGCATGCTTAGGCAAAGGGGAGCTGTTTCTATGAGTATCCAGCAGATTTTGTAAATGCTTTGTCTCTCATGTGTTCCAAGGGACAGAAAACACTTTGCCATGGTGTTCTGCCAAAATTCAAAATTGTGATATATAGTAGTTTATCCTGAATAAGATCATCCCTGTTTGTTAGTAATTAGCAGAGAGAAAATCAGCAGTTGAAGGACAGTTTGGTCACGGTAAAAGACAAAGCTAGTTTCGACAGCACGCAGAACACAGAAGGCAAGTTTTAGAGAGGAGAGACTGGTTTGTCTAACTGTTAGGATGTGACTATGATCTAAGTATTGATCTTTACTATAGTCAGTGGAGATCTAGAGCTTAATTCAGTTGCACTTTCACAGGTCTCTGGTGCCATTTCAGATGTCCTTGGATGACCCACCTGTTCTCAACATTCTTTTCAGAAGGGCAGGGATTGCCTGTGGGCAGAACTGCTGTTCCTGAGCAAATGTCTCTGAAGTCTGGTGTTTCCAAAAAGACATCAGGCATCTGTATTTACATAACTGAATCCTACCCTTAATGAATTGTATTAACAACTGCTCAGCTGACCAAACATGTGTTCACCTTCTGGTGTATTGAACAGATCTTGAGACTCTTTTCTATTGAGGTCACTATTGAGTGCAAAGGATTATATATCCACTTGATGAGTAGCTACCCAGTTGCCTGCACCTATGTGAATATTGCACACACTGTAAATAATGTTAAACAGCACTAGATATCTATATGTAGGCAGCTTTGTCCACAGCCTAGTGCTGCATCCCCATAGAAGGCCATGTAAACCAACTGTACAATTCCAGCCAGTGACACATGTAATGTAATTCCAGGGTGACACATGTAATGCTTACCTCAGAATTCAAAAGATTATATTCTTGCAAGTTATAAAAATTTTTCATGTTACACACTATGTTCAGAGACTGATTTCTGTAAAAGAAAGTACAAATAAAATGAGTGAAAATACAGCTGATGTATTCAGAAAGGATTCTTTTCTAAGTAATAAACCATGTGTCTGGTACACAGATGAAATGTGCATAGACAGGTAGTGAAGAGAAGTGTTAACCTTGGATTCAGAATTCTGAGTTCACCTGCTCCATCATTGACTTGATCTTGGGAAAGCCACTTAGTTTACTCAATTTTTATTTTCTCTTTTCCTTATCCTGTCCTCTCTACACTTTTTCATATTTAGGCTGTAGATCCACCTAATATTGAAGTTATTCTTTTCTGTGAGCCTCACAAACAAGAGATCTTGATCTTATCTAAAGCACTTAGGTGCTGATTCTTTTTTATCAGCTGGTTCTGTTACATTTAGACATTTGCATTACATAAAATCAACATCAAAGTTACTTGTGGACACTAAGTACCTGTTAACCATTCGTTGCAAGTCAGAATATGTTCTAATGAACAACAAATGAAACACACAACATTTCATTCTTGCTCTGAAAAATTACAGAAGTTTCATATAGAAAAAAAGAAAAGATTTATTTCACTTAGTTCATGTCAATGGTGTTTACAAAAAGTATGGTGTTTTTTTTTAAACGTAAACTGTAATTTACCACATATTCTCTCAGGGATCATTGCATAAAGATAGAGATTAAACCACACTATTTAGGGCAATATCCCCTCATTTGTCTACCCATTTCCTTTTACACTTTTCTCTGTTGTTTTCTATTCTGAAGCCACATGTGCCTAAACAACAACTAGAGGCTGAAGGAGAGGTGAGGAAATATAAACGGTTGTGATGAGACCAATGCACACAGCTACCAATTTTCTACATTTCCCTTGTGCATTTGCAGAGTCAGCTTGGTTTACCCTCTAATCATCTCAGCAGTGGGCCAGTGATTATAGCCATGGGGATGAGCTTCTCCTTCCCTTTTATGTACAGCTATGAACACAGAAGAAAATGGCATGAAAACAGTTGGGAGAAAAAAATGGCACCTCCTTGCAAGACTTAATCCGCTTTGTCTTGAAGCCTACTGTTGGATAAGCAGCTCTTCTCTTCTTCCTATCCCAACTTCTCTTCGAACCAAGAGGCCTTGTGTGACAGAGAGTATCTTCTTCTCTGGGTAAGGAGTCATTCAGTGACTGAAGGATACAGCACAAAAAGCACTTTACGATGATAGTTTTTAACTGCTTTTACAGAAAAATCTGGAAGACCTCCCTCCTGAACTATTTTTGCAGAGGGACTATCATGCTGTAGAAAAAAATTCATGTAATTGACACTATTTTCTGTAGGCAATGTCTGATTCTTAAAACCTCTTGTTCCTCGCTAGTGAGAAAAAAGGCTATCTCCTCTGCACTGCTTAAAAGCACAATACACTTGCCAGCACTGCAGCACACTGAAGCATTGTACTTCTGACCAATGTAAAAAGCCATCAGATGAGCTTGCCTTGTGCAATTATTTTATTTGATAATAAAAATAATTCTAAAATGAAATGTCTTTTATTTTGATCCAGGTACAAAAATATGAAAATGACTAGCAAGGCTGTGCATTTTTGCATTTGACATTAGAAAATAATTTAGGAAGCACTAGTTAAGACTGTTAACAGGAAAGTTAGCCATGACCAACAACATCTATTCTGCTTATTTAACCCTCATTAACCAAACCAAGATAAAAATTATAAATATCATCTGTAAGAAATGTCATGCTGGATCACAGCAAAGAATGACAATCCTGTCAGTAGCAGAGGCTTAGAGCAGAGTGCAAGAACCAAGGTAAGTACAGAGTGATACTCTGTGCTTCAGTTTATACTTTGGACTCAAAAGCAAAATGCCATTGTAAATTTCAGTTTATGTCACTGCAAAAAAAAAAAAGAAGAAAAAAACCTCAAGAACAAGGAGAAGGAGGCAAGGAACAAACAAGAGCTGATGTTGTGATGATCAAATACAATGAAATGTCACACCTGATGAAACATCTAAGAGTGGACAGACTAAAAACTATTCCCATGGTGCAATATGCCGGAAACAAAGCTTAAGAGTTTTCTTACAGCATCTGCTTAAGGCAAATGTGATTGGCCTACCTCTCAGGACTCAATACAATTTAGGATTACAATTTATAGAAACAACTTAGTTTTTACCTTCATAAAGAAATATTGAGTTTTTTTCAGGAACAAGGGACATTTTAGGCTACCATCTCACCTCATGAAAATATGAACTTGCCCAAGAGTCAGGTTGCCTGGATGTTCTCAGTGAGCTAATGTGGTCTGCAATGGGCTTCTCATAGTATACAAGACTTTTTTAATGACAGAAAAATCTCAGAATTTCCTGGATACCTTCAGAGTCTGATGAATAGATGTGTGTAGGAGTAATATGCAACTGAATTACAGACATGTGCTCCAATTTCTCTTTCACACACAATATTGCCTTAAGAGAATCAATTGTTCTTTTTTGTCAAAACAGAGGAGTAAAAACTTATGGACATTGGCCAGAATGGAAGTAAAATTTCTTTATTACGCTATTACTTTCCAAGGAAGGCATTTCCACATAAACTGTTAAGATGCTAAAAAATAGCTGGAAGGGAGACCAGAGAACAGTCACTTCCCACAGCATAAATCTCAGCCAAAAAAGAGTAATTCTTGTTGCTTATTAACTCACTGTGTTCTATATTTAGTTTAAAACAAACATTAGAAAGGCAGAGAAGAAAATTATGCCAGCCCTGAGATATTATCAAGACCTAATAACATCCTAATTTTCTATTCAAAACAAATGTGGTTGCAAATTTCACCTGTGTTAATAAACGTAACTCCTTTTTTATGTATAAAATAAGAAATATCAGCCCCAGTATAGTGTGTGAGTTCAGTTAGAAATAGTGGGTTATGTCTCATAGACACAATTCTCATACAACAGATTTGTGTTTTATTTATGTATTTTGACAGATGTTTGTCATTTCCAAGCTATATGCCTTGGATAGCTGTCCGAATCATTGTATTTTTCATGGTTCATTGCTGAGAGCCTAAAACAACAATCTACATCTTTCAGTCCAATACTGTGGAACTGGCAGCGTGCTTGTCTGTCATTTCCTGATGGAGAAAAGTGAAGAAAATGCAACAGAGTAAGTTCTGTGTCATTGTCAAGACAATGTCTCCATTTCCCCATGAGCATACAAAGCATACAGCCCTAGACAGAGGTGCTTGAAACCAGCACTGACATAAAGATTTGTAGTCCTGAAAATCCCAGCTCAGCTTCTCACAAAGCCTTAAAGCACATGCAGTTTGCAGGGACTGCTGGTCTTTGCTTTATGTTGTTCAAGCCCCGAGTTTTGTTTCCTGGGCTACTCAGTGGTTCTTCAGGCTTTGTAGTGCTGAGCTGGATGATGTCTCTCTCCTGCTCCCAAATAAGGATACCAGACAACAGTATTGCAGGCCAGACTGTTCCTACTTGCACAGTACACAAGTGTGGCAATGGATGAATCTCTTCAAAGAATATGTGAGAAGGAGGGCACCTTTCTTCCATGCTTCCATGCTGCCAGGCTCTGAGCCTGTATCCTTCCCTGCTCCTTGGAGGCAGGCTGCCCTGGGGTCACACTGTTGGGAAAGACCTAGAACAGAAAGAACTGGGAGTTCTCTGGGACAACTTCACAGCTCCCAGTTATCTTGGGAACTGCACTTGGGAACCAGATACTCAGCCTTGGTCCTTGCCTGAGCTATGCCACAGTCTGTGCCCAACCTTGTACCTGCTTTCCATCACCTTCTGCACCTGCTGGACTTCACATCTGACTCATCACTGTGGTCTTGACAGGTGCAGGGCTGTGGGCTGGCCATGGTCGTCATTCCTGTCCCATCCCTGCTCCCTCACTGATTGCTGTTGAACAGATCCTTACTGAGGAGACTACAGCCCTGTCACCCTTGTGGCCATCCTTGGATCCCAGCTCCTTCTCATGAGGCAGCTATCCATCGTAGCACCCTGACATGCTCAGAGGTGAATAGTCAGACCATGGAGAGATAACAGAGTTAATTTCTTTCTTCTGTCCTTGGAGCACATCATTCAACTCTTGATCATTCAAATCAGAAAGAAATGTGAGCTTGATAAGGTTAGATAGAGAGTCCAAGAAAGAATAAATCTTTAAATAAATTAACTGGGAACTCTCTGGGGAGAAGAAAATTGAGAAAATTTATTCCCCTGCTCTGAAGATCACTTAAGCATTTGGGGTTAAGCAGTTAATGGACAAGGAGATAGACTTTCATTGGGTTCCTCCTTGTGTAGTTCAGAATCTTTCACACCTACCCCCTGAGGACTGTGTGTACTGTGGCAGTGGGGACATTGGGAAAGTCTGCATCTCCTCAGTTCAAGGAACACCTTATATCTGTTCTGTTACACTCAGGAAAATTATAGAACTAGTTGATTATGAGAAAGGAAGAGAGGAGAAGACCAATGAGCCCCAGAGAAGATCAGAGTTGAAGGAATCCTCTTTGCATAAGGGTTTCCTCATAACCAGATTGAGATGAGGGTGCTGCTTTTGGGTAAATTTCCCTACAGAATCCAAATTGATTCCAAACACACTGTGAGACCCAACTCTTTCCACATGTACTTGTCCTATACACAGAGCCTGTGTATCTGGTAACATGATTTGCTCTGCCTATTTGGTATCCAGGTATTGCAATGCTTACTGCTGCAGTCACTAATTAACCCCATTTTTGGTTTCATACCCTTATTTCTGGGTTAATAACATAGTGTCTGACTGAGGACATGATCACAAATCATAAATATGGTATCCTTATCCTCTCTTACTCAAGCGGATGCAAATTCCAAGAAAAGAATATGGAGTTCTTACTTCAATAACGAATAAAGGGAGGCTCTTGCTATTACCACCCTCAGGAAAGTGCCCGATGCCTGGGGCTGGGGCTGCCCCAGAGCCCCAGGCTGTTGCTCCTGGCTGAGGGGCCTGCCTGCCAGGCCCTGTCCTGCTGTCCTGGGGGATCCCAAAGCCCTCAGGGAGCTGCTAGCCCCATGGGGCCCAGTGCCTAATGTAATGTCAAACACCTGTGACAGTTTCTTCTCCCCAAAACAGAAACAAAAAAAAATTAGAAATTATACTAGAATCTAGGTTATAACTGATGCTGTTCAAATCTGAGATAGACAGATCCCTTTTGCCTCCTATACAGAAACCATACCCTGTATGTAGAGACGGTTCAGAAATTTCTTGGTTGTCTGAAAATTACCCATACTAGATTGCTGCTCCATTTTTAGAATTGCAGATGGTTAATGGAGTGGTTGCACTTTATATCACAAAATTAAGAAGAACCAAAATAAATGTATGCATTAGGCCATTACATCCGTCTCTTTTCAGTTCCCACACTGTGATGGCCCCAGTATGACGAAATTAATCAAATTTTCAATACTGAAGAGAATGCCAATGCAAAGCGGAAGTGGGGAAATGACCTGTGAGATTACCTAGTCGGCCTCCCTACCACTGCAACATCATTAGCATGAGCATGTTTTATTCATACTGTCTCCAGACTCAGACAATATCCCATATCCAGATTTCCTAATATTTTAAACAATGGGAGTTTTGCCCCTCTGGGGTATAATTGAGCTTAAGTGGCCTTCATTGTAAGTTTTTAACTATTATACTAAGTTTTATTTGCCCACACTGCTATTAAAACTAAAAAGGTCCATTTTGCATGAGAAAAAATATCTTAAATGAACGATAAAGGTGTTTGGCTTTTATTTCTGCAGATTTGGGCAAAACTCTGAAGATAAAAAAACTGAATAATTCAGCATGAATAGGAGTTTAGGCTGGATTTTATAATCATTCTGGTTCATCAGAAATTCAATATGTGACCTCAGTGTACAATTTTTCAGGTATGTTTTTTGAAAACTTTTTGTTCAATGGTCAGAAACTGCAACATGTTTTGGGGCTGTAAGAAGCAAAATCTGTAAGTTTGCAGAGATATCGATGAGGTAAAGCTGAGTCTGGATAATCTTTACTCTTTCCGTGCATTTGAAGAAAAGAAAATTAAATTTGAATGTTTACTGAAGTTTGCTAACATGTATATTAGAAAAAATATTTTTTACTTGTAAGCTGAGTAAATGTAATATGGTATCACCGAAATACAATAAAAACCCATAAAGCATTTAATAGTCACTTTTTAGAGCAGAACCACATGTTAAGTATTTGCATGAGAGTCTACAATAGTTCCTGGGCTGAAAGTGTTTATTAGGTACAACTGGCTTGATTCTGCTTTCTTTGCATCTTGTGTAGTCATTTACACCTGTGCAATGATGCATTCCACTTCACATTATGTGCTTTTTTATGAGCTTTGGCAGTAAAAAGGGGTCATAAAGTCAGTCAATATAATCATTGAGGAATACTTTCAGTCTCTGCATGGCGTGCAATCAGCTTAAAGGTCTTTTATCACTCCTCTTCATAAGCCTGTAAATACAAACCATAAATCTATAATTACAGAAAAGAGTTGTTGACTACAATATTGGACTATGTGAAGCAGTTGAAAACTGGACCCACTGAATGGAACAACAGGTCTAGCTCAGATCTCCTGTTTGCATTTTCCTGTTGCTTCTGTGTTATGAAAGATGCCATAACATTTTGTTATGTTTGGGAAAGATAAGGTGGTGAGTGAGGCTGCAGATATTTACTCCTAAAGACTAGCTGAGCCAGATTATTCCCATACGGGAGAACTTAATATATAACCTCCATAATATTCCAGTAAAGTTTTACTCCTTTAAAGCCTCTGGCTCAGTTTTCTAGAGATTTTATCTTTATGCCTCTCTTGCCATCTTTAGAAATTCTTTTTTTTTTTTTAATGGTATCTGAGAGTAATTTGCAATCCCAGAATTATAAAAAAGAATCACTTTTAATACTTTACCTTCAAAAGGTTTTATTTCATTAAAATTTCTTGAGAAGCAATTTTGTTTAATTCTTATATTTATATAGAAAAGACCATCAAAAGTACCCAGTACCTAGTATCACACAGCTGAGAAACAGACCAGTCACATATATTGACTATACATGCTATGACAATTAATGAGTTAGTTTTCAATTCATGATACTTCAACTCAGCAAAAATTCACCAGGCAGACTGGTTGTTGGAATTGCTGATTGCAAGCTACTTTGCACTCCTAATTGAAACTTGACTTTAATCAACTTTTAACTAGGGGGAGGAAAAAAAAAAAAGGCAAGCATTGTAAGCATTTTCTGCTTTCACAAAAAGAAGATAAATGTGGAAATGAAAAGTTTAGAACTTTTCTGTCTTCCATATATTCATATATCTGTCTTCTGCATGTCTCTCTTCCATCTCTAACTAAACCTATATGATAAATCTCTCACTGTAGAACATGAGCCTGCATTATTGCTGATATAATGTGAATAATGCTCTTAATCCTGCCATGTCCTTTCATTTGAGTTCAATCTTTTCTGTGTCAACAAAAAAATAAAAAGCCAAGACTAAGGGTCAGGAACTATTGGGTTGGGATTTCTGTTGTTTTAGAAGGAAGCATTTCACCAAGAAATATTGTGCCTAATAGAGAGCATTGGAGACAGACAATGAACCTAGAGATCATAACAAGATGCCCTGGTTTTGTCTGGAATACAGATAATTTTCTTCATAGTAGCTTATATGGTTCATTGTTTTGGATTTGTGGTCAAAACAGTGTTGATAAGAGAGGGAAATTTTCCTTACTGCTGAGCAGTGCTTGCACAGAGTCAAGGTCTTTTGTGCTTCTCACCCCACCCCACCAGAGAGCAGGCTGGGGATGCAGAAGGAGCTGGTAGGGTACACAGCCAGGACAGCTGATCTCAACTGACCCAAGGAATATCCCACACCATTTGGTGCCATGCTCAGCATATGTGTGAAGAAGGAGGAAAGGGAGGGTGTTTGTAGTGATGGTGTTTGTGTTCCCAAGTCACCATTGCACTCAGTAGAGTCCAGCTTTCCTGAGGATGTCTGAACACCTTCCTGCTGATGGAAGAAGTGAATGAATTCCTTGTTCTGCTTTGCTTGTGCATGTAGCTTTTGCTTTACTTATTAAACAGTCTTAATCTGTGAGTTTTCTCATTTTTGCCCTTTTGATCCTCTCCTCCATCCCAGTAGGGGGAAGTGAGCAAGCAGGTGGGTGAGCTGTCCACTGGGGTTAAACCATGACACAAGCAATGAAGAAAAACTTTTTAATCTTAAAAATCACTGCAAGAAATCCTTGATAGTGCTAAATGTGTGCCACACTGGCAGACAGTAATTTTTTTCCTGATTTTTACTAAAATAAAAAAACACAGAAAAAATAATGGTGCCTCTTAAGATGAAGGGATATACACCCACTAGAAGTATAAACAATAAGTCCTCTACAGGAAAATTGCCTTAATTTGTGCTTGTTTTATATTGATAGTTTTATTGCCCCCCACCATGTCAAAATGGGATGTTAAAAATACCCATTTGGAATTGCATACAAAATAAATGTGGGCTGGAAGATATACACAAGATTTTAATGTAATAACATTATTATTAACTATGATGTTTCAGTCACTTCTGGATCTCCTGCTGCATTTGCCATAACTTATCTCATCTCCTGAAAGTCTCAACAACTTTCCCCAAAAATCAACAAATGTATGACCTTGACGGAAACCAGTTTTCCAGTAAGTTAATAAGATGTAGCCATATGAAATTACTTCACCTTTCCACATGGTGAAGATAAAAGACAATAATTTAAAAATGGCAAAAAGTGAGTCTTATTTTATATTTTCAACCATCTTTCAATACTAACTCAAGACTAATATTTGGTACATGGAGCAGGCTGTAAGTATCTAGAATGGAGGCTTCAGTTTTGTCTCTCCCCAGTCTCAGGGCTATTTACATCCCCAAAAATATTCTGTGCAAAATTCTATTTTCTTGACTGGTTTTTTTATGTCATAATTGAAAGAATATGGGATTGTTCTGTAACAGCATTTCTCTTTCAAATTATGTATGTGTCTTTTCTGGAATAAGAACTTTGCAAGTGAGCCAAAGAATTTTTTGAGAAGGAGAAACAAGTCACTGTATTAATTATAGGAAGGCATCAGAAACTTCTCAAAAGAGATATTATGACAGAGTGGGCAAGTGCTGGAGGAAGACCTGCATTGTGAAATGATTCATGAGGTGTACATGATGAAATGATTTCAAGAAGAGATGGGTGGCGAGGAAAAGAAATCTCAGGACTCTGTAACTAATTTGACAATGTACTGTAACAGTTTACAGAAATGTTGAGAAACTAACATAAAAGGAAGATTCTGGACCCACATGGCAGTAAGTTGTAGACTTACACATTTTTTCCTTATATGGTAGATTAGACCACTGATTTTGCCTGTGTAACTCTGTCAGGAATGGAGCAGTCCAGGTATTGTGCTCTGTGCTACTCACTGAGTATAAATGCAAAGGAGGTTTTTATGACAATGAGGACACTTTAAGTAAGTTTCTCTTATTTCAAGGGCACAGACAAGAGACCACAGACAGTCCATGAGTCTTGGGGTGGAGTTGGGATGAAACACTAGAACTGAACTCTTTAAAGACTCTGAATGAGCTTACAGCTCCTTGTGCCGGTGGCCCTACACTGTTTGTCTTGAAGTGTACATACTGCAGTGTGTTACAGGACAGTGGAAACACCTCAGAACTCCTAGATTGGATCAGTCTAACAGGTTTCATTTCTTCATAGTCTGAGACGTTAAGTATGAGCCCCTAATTGCACCGAGGTCTCATGGTGAGCTGAAATCAAAGCACAGGCAAATTGCATATGTAGATCAGGATCTGGAAAATCCAAAGGTAGCTCAGAAATGTAAAGGTTTTTTTCAGGGGTGAAGATCATAATAAATAATTACTTAATGATTAGCTTCTCAGCTATATTTTGTCCATAAATACTATCTGATGGGATTCAGTTATTTCTGCAAAACTAAATGCAGGTTGCCATTCTTTGGTTCAAGGAAAGGATATTTTGCAATGGTCTAATAATTTGTACTCCAATATTAATTTTTCCTGCACTCATTTTCTTAGAATAAAGGCTGTGTTTTATTGGTCTGTCTTCTGAGGAAAGTAGAATTTGTTTCACTTGAGAAGTTAATGGAAAAAAATACAAATTTTCCCCAAGCTGCCAAATCCTGATATAACAAAAGTAATAAAGCTACAGTTAAGGGTGTTATGTCTGTGCACAGTTTTCAAGCCATAAAGCACTTTTGATAATGCTTAGGTATTAATTTTTCTCTCATCTTCTCCTCTCCAAGTATATTAAATCAATGCAATCCTTGTTTATTTAAGTAAAAAAAATAAAATAATGTGTCTGGAAGAAAATCTTCCCCAAAAAGAAACATTACCTGTGCTCATTCTAAAATTTTTTTACGGTAATTAGTTTCCAATTTTGGCAACAAAAACTGTATTTTAAGGTAATAAAATGTGACTGAATGCAGACCATGAAAACTGATTTTACTTGAGTGTTGTGATTTGTTTCTGTTTTTTCCCAGTTGCTGTTTGAATAGCCAACAGATACTGACTTCACTCTGTCTTGGTCAGTTCATGTTGAAAGGTCATCAGGAAACTGCTACCTTTGCATCTGATAAGTTACCTGTTGCATCAAGACTGCTGTGGATAATTCATATGCAACTTAGAAAAGAATAAAAAATGAGACTGTTCACACACCATAGGACTTACTGATCATCCCTGATATATAAAGAAACATACAAAGAATTTTCAGTGTCTTTACTGTGAGATAGTAAAAACACATCCCCAAATAGTTATGAAAAACTCTATTCACACCAGCCACTGGTGCATACTTTCTCTGCCTACATTCCACACAGCTTCTACTCCATTGGGCTTCCCAGAAAACCTAGAAAGATTCTCTTCCCCTCATGGAATCAAAATAATTAAATTGTTCTCACAAAAGGAAGCAAAAGTAGGCTTCCTTGTCCCAATGACAGTGGCAACAGAGACAAAAGGGTGAACTTGTCTGCCAGGAACAGATGATGGCTCTGGCTTTCATGACTGCACCTTGCTTCTAAACTGCCTAATGCTTCACTAGTGACTGTTTTAAATTCAAGTATTTCTGTTATAGCTGGACTGAGCATATAGTTTGACTTTGCTAAATGAAACTTTAACATTAAAACATATCACGGGAGTATACTTGGACTCAAGTGAGTGAGAAAATCATTTTTAGCACCTATTCCTTCTATAAGCCAGCTGTTGCTGGAAAGGACTTCACACAGCTGCTCCTGAATTTTTTCCTTTTGCATATAGACCAGAAGACTCATATTAAACAGTGGAGGAAAAAAGGGAACAAAACCAAGATTGTTGCAACAATAATTCCTGAAAGTAGGAGTTACTAATTTGAACTAGATGGTAAAATATTTTCTTTTGTAGTGAAAGGTTTGAGGAGTTGAAAGTGTCCTCATAGTCTACATTTCAATGACTCCAAGGATTTCTGAGGGTTTTTTTCTTGAAAACCCTTTGAAGTCATTGTCAGAACAGCAAATAGCTCAGTGAAAGAAGCATCTGAGATGCAGGAGGTACTCTTTGGCATTCTTGAATTCAAATCAAAGACAGAAACATCAGTTTTATGTGTGTCACAAGGTATCTTGACACCCATATTTTAGTTGGTTAGGGTAGTTACCTCCTCAGCTTTCTGTTGAGACCAGAATAATATCCTATGAGTAGGAAGATCATAGAATCATAGAATCATAGAATCGATTGGGTTGGAAAAGACCTCAGAGATCATCAAGTCCAACCCTTGGTCCAACTCCAGTCCGTTCACTAGATCATGGCACCAAGCGCCATGTCCAACCTCAGTTTAAAAACCTCCAGGGACGGTGAATCCACCACCTCCCTGGGCAGGCCATTCCAATGCCTGACCACTCTCTCTGTAAAGAATTTCTTTCTAATATCCAGCCTAAATTTCCCCTGGCAGAGCTTAAGCCCGTGCCCCCTTGTCCTATTGCTAACTGCCTGGGAGAAGAGACCAATCCCCACCTGGCTATAACTTCCCTTCAGGTAGTTATAGAGAGTGATGAGGTCACCTCTAAGCCTCCTCTTCTCCAGACTAAACAACCCCAGCTCCCTCAGCCTCTCCCCATAGGTCTTATGATTGAGCATTATAAGAAATATTGAAAAGCATTATGAGCACGAGACAGTGCAAGAAGAATGTGGCAATTATGTTAAAGGAAAAAAAGTATGGGAGGTCCATACTGATTTAATTTTAGCTTTATAACCAAAGCAAATAGAAAAGGAATAATGATATGACAAATGAGTGAAGGCTGTTGGTATAATGTTAGATTTCTAAGAAATGTAAACAAAAGTTAGCCTGCAGTTACAGAAGAATGTCAGTATATCATAAAACATCATCATGATATCTTTCAGCTCTCTATCTGCAGCTTTCCCATCAATGCTGTAAAAAGCTGAGAAAAGTCAAGCTCCTATTTAAGGCTTTTTAGACGAGGAAATGGAACATCAGCTTTAGAAGAAAACAAAGCAGTGCTGATATCCAATATGCAATCTACTCAAGAGACACATGTGATGACCAGTGCTCGTTCTTGCAAGATTTTGGCAAATCTGCACTCAGTATAATAACTCAAGGGTGGATCCATTGTTACCCCCAAAACACTGACCTTAACTTCTACATGAATATATCACAAGGGGGAGGAGAACATCTATTAGTTTAATTTCAGATATATATTACCACAGACAAAGATTTATTAAACAAATTATGCTAGACATAAGTAGTTTCTTTTTGCAGCTGTGTCAGACACATAGGCATGCTGGTTTTCCTAGGGCTGTCTGTTTCAGATTTTTAAAAATTATTTACCTCAAGCTCCATATTAATTGACATCAGATGAACACTTAAACCATTTGTAGGAATGTAGGAATGATAAATTCCTAATATTTTAATTTATGTTGCTTTTAAGAAGGAAGGGAGGAAGGGAGGGAGGAAGGAAGGAAGGAGGGAAGGAAGGAAAGAAGAAAAAACATGTCCCTGAGTAAATAATGAGTGAACAAATATTCTCTATTCAATGTTCATCAAGTATAGAAAAGTATTGTGAATTTAGGCCTAATATTCAGTACTAATATTCCAGAAGGAAAGATCTGTTTTGAAAAACTGAGAATGAAGTTTCAATAAGTAAATTTTAAAAAATATTGTAATTTGGCAAAAACTAATCAGTAATTCAATCTCAGTTCATTGCCAATAGCTGCATTTTGTGTCAAAAAATGGTACTCTAATTGCTCCTCGCTGAAATAAAATCTCTGCCACTTGTGTTATAAAAGAACATTTTCTTTCTCACATAGATGAGAATTTTGGCTAAAATGCCAGTTTAAAGCACATTGTACTGTGGCTAGAATCAGTAGAAAAAACAATGTAGCAGAATGAGAGTTTGTGTATGAACTTGTCTCCTGGTCATCAACAATTCTCTGACAGACCTCTGGCTCCCGGAGTGTTTGAAGAATCATTAAAATTTTTTGTTCCTTTTACTGGCTATTTTTTATGATCACTTTTTAGCCCCTTTTTTTGTATTTTCATATTTCATCTAGCCAAATGTATGTCTTTCTATTTTCTACAGTTTGACAGGGCTTCAGCTTCAGAAATAATGCCATTTTACTTCTAAGAAGCTTTTTTCCTTACTCTGCTGTTCAGTCCTGCCAGCTTCCTTTTACTCTTTCTCAGGACTATCACCTGGTATATTTTGACCTCCTGGTTTTAGCATCATATTCTTAATTGTGTTGGTATATCTTACAAAGGTACCAAGGCTGCTTTTTTTTAACCTCATTTTAACAGGTTTCTGATGTCAATCACCTCCTTACTGCTAAGCAAGCACAAGTTCATTAGATTTTTTTTTTGCCTTTTGGAGCCTGTAAGATTGTCAAATCAATGCAATTGCAACCTCTTCAGCAGTAGAATTTTGAACAGAATCCTGGGTGCTCCTGAAAACCAGTCAAACATTTGTATCTTTTGCAATGGGATACAGGCTGATTAGAGTTTGAAACAGTTATTGACATCCAGGAATATGTTCTTTCTATTGCGGCCACATGGGATATTTTCCCAGTCCACATGGGTTTCCATAGTGCTTTCTGGTTTCAGTGTTTTTATTCTCTCTGTATTGCAGTAATTATTGCCATTTGTATGTATAGCTGATAAGTAGAAACTTAAATTGTATTTTTTTCTGTCATGTGAACTACTGAGGTGGTTAGTTTTCTTTTTTGTTGTTGGTTTTGGTGGGTGGGGGGTATTATTATTTGGTATGATTCTAGGTGCTTTTTAACAGATAACTAATCTAACACTAGCATGGCCCATGTTTTCTTTCCTTTTTATTTTATCTAGGTGCAACGACATGGTCTACCAATCAGGGATTTCCAAACCATGTACTATTCTGCATCTGCCATTTTACTTCTCACTTTAAAGCATACTGATGGCCCTCTTGGTTTTAAGTGCCAATAGCGTAGTTCAGATGCACTTTGCTCTTTCTGTGCAGACAGAAATTTAATCCAGAAATTTTCTTAATGCTTAAATGTTTATTTAATGTAGCTGAACTGGACTAATAGACTGACAAATTCAAAGAATAAACAATAATAAGGAAAAAAGAGCTATGCATGGTGACATCCAGATACTGATCATACAAGATTTGCTTCCATACAGAAAAAGATGGCAATCAAAAAATTTAAATTCAGACTCTGATAGACAGTTCAGATAGTCAAGTTTGCCTATATTTTGATGTCTTGTCTGAGAAAAAAAGCCTAGTTATTTTAAAATATATTTCCAAGCTGGCTTGCCAAATACTATGTTCTCTTCATGCAAAAGACAATGGAACAAGGTATAAAATACTACAAAATAGGCTAGTTCTGTTTGATTTTCAATTTTTTTATAGTTTTCCACAGTCATTTTGGGAGGGTTAGTATCCCGCTCTGGCACAATATTCCGTATGAAATATACATGTTCCAAATAGAAAACAAAAGTATTACCTGACTAATCGCAGAGATAGGTGTGAACATCCACCTGCCTGCTTACACACAGCACTTGTACACATTGGGTTCCACAGCTTCTAAATGTCTTAGTGTGTCTTTCTTACAGAATTTGATCCAAAATTTTTGAATCTTCTTCTGAATAATGAAAATCAAAATAATACCTTGTGTATAATGTAGGCGAGTAATTATAAGAAAAGAAGATCTGTATTTTATGTTAATAAATTGTTTGTCAATTTGTGACTAATCATTGAAAATAATTTCAGGTAAAAGGTGAGACATTGATATAACTATTGCTATCCTATAAGATGTATCTACTTGAAACTGGACCACATTTACAGAAACAATCATTGCTTCACAGAGAACTAGCGAGAAACCTGGTTATTCACCAAAGGATTATTACAAGAAATGGAACTCTTTCATGATGCATGAAACAATGAAATATACTGGTTGTGTTAACAATTAAAAAAAAAAATCAGCCTGTATTTAAAATTAATTATTTTTCTGCTGTTTTCTGATGAAACTGACATGTACCATTATCAAGCTCTCCAAAATTACACTGTGCCTTGAATATTTTCTGCTGGCTTTCACTGTGGAAAATAAACACTAGAAATTAAAAGATACTTTGAAGCTAATAATGGCATTTCATTTTTCAGTTGCAGAACAAATGTTTTTTGTTCATGTTGTTAATGCTCAACGACGGCTGACAGGTTATTCAGTTCTTGATATTCTATTGCAATTTGATGATGTGATAGGTCTTGCAGTCTTTGAAGCTAATATGCATTGAAGGCGTATTATCAGCCACACTCCTAATACACTCAGAATAGATGGAAATTCCCTATTTTTACAGAAATGAGATGGGACATTGTTAGCATCCAGGCTAGCATAAAAAATCAAGATGCTGAAAGGCAAACAAAGTCTCACCAAATCTGCGTGGATTTCAAGTTCTCTAAGTGGAAATATTTTCACTATTCAAATAAAGATTCCTTTAAATACTTTCTGAAACTAAATGAATTTTACTTGAGAAAGGGAAAAAAGGTTTAATTTTGCTATTGAGAATTCAGACATGAAGAAAAATATTTTCCACACTTTAAATAATTCAAGTTCATATAAACTGACCATGAACTGTCATCCTAGACACAAAAGATTTTGTTCTGTGTATGCAGTTTCATAGAAACAGCTTTGCTTACAAAATGTATTCAGACCTTAGTACAATAGAAATTTGAATAGAAAGAATGTGAATGGCTTAAAATATGCATCTAGAGTCTGTTGAGAGGCGTCATGGGTGGCAACATTTTTGATTTCTGTCACTGCAGACATGATAGGTACCAGTTTGTGAAGACATGGCAGCAGAAAATAATGACGTGCAGAATGTCTCTTCTCCTTGTGCATGTAGGTATGCATGCATCTTACTCTGACTGTTCCCACTCCTCCCATACTACTGAGCTTTGAAGGAAAAGTTCAAGTCTATGGCAGGCTATGAGAAATGTCTTTATGCTTTCTAGTTGCTGAGACAGTCCTCTTGGTATGCAGTACCTTTAAAATCCCTCTACACACTGACAGTCTTGTGAGTTGAGGAAGAAAACTTGGGTCTGATATGTCTTACAAAGAAAACAAATACTTCTAAAGGAAACGGGAAAAAAGTCAGAAAAAGTTATTTTGCATACAGAAAAAACCTTATGGAACATCCGTGTTATTATTAACTTTTTTTTTTTGCTTCTGTGCTATGGTAGCAAACTTGTGATGAGCTTGCTGGAAATAAGAACTCCAAGAAGATTTTTATTGCAGTGTTATCTGTGCAGATCATAGCAATATGAACAGCTATAGATTTATAATGGTACTAATAGTTTTATACACTGTTAACCAGAGGTTAGGAGCAGTAGTGAACTCTGAATCATCTACCAGGGCTTTGACTTCAGTGTGTCCATAGAGAAGATCAGCAACATACTGCTGAAAATTGAGCTAGTGGCTCAAGATAAGCACCTGAGTATATTGATGAACCTTTCCCAGAAAGTGATTGGGAACTAGGGGTTGTTGACCAGTCACGTAATACATGTCATACTGTCAGGAATAATCTTCCTCCCCTCACCCCCCTTACTTGTATTTGTGTCTGTAATTCACTGAAGTTGTAGCCTGTGGGCATGAGTTAGAAGTTCAAGAATGGTTTTCACATGTATGTGTAAATTAGCACCAAATAAAATGAAAAACCAAAATTAAAATGTTTCTGAAAGACTAGGTACAAGCCAAATACTTTAAGTGAAGATGGAGAAAATACACAAAATGCATTTTTATAAATAAAAGTCGGGTAGAGAAATAAAATCACACTGATGAAATCTAATCATGAAGATGAGAGCTGTGGTATGAGGCAATTTACCACAAAGAGACAGTAGGAAAGTCATATACTTTTTGACAAATAGATAATAAGCACAATTGATGTGTTCAACACATTAGCGACTGCCAACTTTTGTATGCTTATAGAGATACATATAACCATAATAAGGCTGATCTCAAATACATGTCTACAACTGCAGAAATTAGAGCAATGTTTCAGCTGTGTTTTTATGGTATGTGTGTGCTGTCCCAATTTTTTCTTTTGTAAATTCTGATTTCACTATCACAGAAACACATCCATACTTGCAGAATTTTTTTAAAAATATTTTGTAATTATGTGGATTATGCACACATAATTATATGAAGAATGCTGCAAGTATAACAAGATCAGATGAGTGAAGTTTGCTACAAACTTTTCTAACTTTCTTCTCCCTAAACCAGATGTTCACTATTTGAACATTTGGGAAAAAAATTATGTCTTTATGTTCTAGTGTTTTGTGTTCTCTCTTTCCAAAGTTCCTGTGTTTGGAAAAGAAACCACCTTTTATATGATGATTTACCTAAATTTCTCTGCAGAGGAAAAAAAAGTGCATTTTGAGGTAAACAAAACACCTTTTGAAGCAAAATGCTTAGAATATACTCTATGGGACAACCATTTTTATTTTGTAAATTCAACATGGTGTTTTCAATCAGTCAGTCAAAACAGAATTCTGAACACCATAATTTTAAAACAAGAATTAAAGGTGTTTCTGAGAGTGTCTTAAGGAGAAATACTGACAATTGAAAAACAAGTCATGGAGCTTTAAAACATGGTTTCACCAGGGTGAGTTTGTTATTGTTATTGAAAAATGTTGGTTTTGTTGAAATAACAAAGCAAAAAGTTATTTAGAGAAAAATCATCCCCCAAAAAGGTTGAGGAACATCTATATATCTTTTAGGGCAAACAATACTTCACAATATATTTGGGTTTAGGGAGAAGTGAAAATTTCAGAAACTCCAAAAGTGCTGTGCATTTTAAAGATTACTATAAAAAAAGGCATTGAAACTTAGTGCAAAAATCCTCCTTCATAGTCATAAAACTGCACCTCAGCTACGTTATTTTGCTCTCCTTTCAGGCCTAATATTTCTGGTGTGAAATACATATAGACATACTCCAGTGTAAGGCTGTAGATGAGACCTATCATTAGTCTCTGAGATGATTTTACCTAGAATCTCCTGCTTTATTTTCCTTTTACATGTCCAGTAAACCCTCACTGAGTTCTTTTGAAATCCACACTGCTTCAAATGCATTCACCATAAAAATGGAGTTACCTTATATAATTCTTGGCCCAGCCTCTAATGTATTGAAAACAAAATACTTCATCTTTTCTTGGCAGAATTAGTGATTATCTAGGCAGAGACCCAAAACTGTACTTTGCTAGGGTTGGTTTTTCCTGTTTCCATTTTTAAACAATGTAAATTCAGTAGCTAGAATTATTGGAATTACTTACAAATTAACACAGAAATATTTAATTATAGTAACAACAACAACTACCACAACAACAACAACAACAACTACTACTACTACTACTATGTTCTGTTGGATAACTTAAGAGTAGTATGAGGATTTCTATGAAGGTAAAACAGTGGTGAATGTGTAGGTTTGGACACAAAACCCCAACGTATTTAAATTTTTCAACCAGCTCCAGAGAAGTGCAGAGAAATTGAAAATACCAGTAATACCAGATCTTAATGAGTGTTGAGACCTATAGACAAAAATGTAATTAGACCACTATTAGCAAACTGCAACATCAAGTCCTGCTCAATCCGCCAAGTCCCTTGAAATAATCTAAATGACATGCTAGTGAAGGATATGGTAGGATAAATTAGGTTTCAGATGTGGCCCGTACTGGGACTCATTCTGCTTACACCAGGGACCTCCCAGGGTCTTAGAGGCCTATTTTTGTTTCAATTAGAGATTCCAACCTGTTGTGTTCTTATCTTATTTCAGATGAAAGCTTTTCTAAGGTGCTTTTCATAGAGAAAGTGAGATTTCAAGAGGAAAATAAGTGGTAGAGAAGAGCTTGTAAGGGATGAAAAGAGGTCTAATACTGTTACGTTTCAACAGTGGCCATTGTGTACCAGAATACTTAGGAGGACACAACAGAAATTAAAGTTTTAAGGCCCTGAAAGGGATCCTGAGACACAACAATCAGAAACCTTGGTATCCTTGGCAAGTTGTAAAGAACCTAGCCTGCCTCTTCCAGCCAAACTATTGCCAGCTGTAGAGAATGCAATTACTAAACATCTTTTCTACACAATGGGTAATTTCTCTGTAGAAATCCTTTTGCTTATATAGAAAACCCATCACCAGTGAGGGAAGAAGAGGGACCTGAACAAGCTAGGAAAAGATTTTTTACGATGAGAGTAGTGAAACACTGGCACTGGTTGCCCAGAGGTGGGTGCCCTAACCCTGGAAACATTCAAGATCAGGTTGGATACGACTCTGAGCAACCTGATGTAGTTGAAAATGTCCCTGCTCATTGTAGGGGGCTCAGATTAGATGGCTTTTTAAAGGTCCTTTCCAACCCAAATTGTTCTATGATTCTAAGTCTAGGAAACCAACTAATTGGTAAATCAAAGAAGTACATTAATTCATTCAAAAACTGAATGTTAGACATGTATTTTCTATTTCATCTATTGCATACAAAAAAAAAAGGAAAAAAATCAGATATTCAGGGCAATATGCTTTATAACTGAAAAGAATTATTACTGTTTATGCACGCTGTCAAGCCAGCTTGCTTTTGACTAACAGATACAGTCAACAGTATTACAGAAGTTAAAAAAAACCCTGATGCAAATACAGAGAAGCTGCTGAGATTTATTTTTTTCTACTGACTTTAAAGGACTGGGATTACACTGAGTGACTCCGATTAAGAACCCTGGTGCTGTTGTGATGAAGGAATCTTCCAACAGCTCTAGCCAGATTACCTGCCTGTTGCTGATGATTTAAGTGCCACAATGCCCATCACCATGCTATGCTCCCAAGTTGGCTATCTCTGTGTTTGGCCACTCTCTAACCTGCTTCTGAAGTGTACTGTGGTTGTCTATCAAGTTGGAGGTTCAGTCTACAGCCTGACAGCATCAACCAGCAGCACCTGAGGAAAATAATGAAAAAGTCCATCTTTCTCCTTCCATTTTTACCCTGTTTCTTTTCTCCTGTCTCAATCAGAAAAAGCAAGGAGCAGAAGAATGAAGGCTGTCAATATATCCCAATTTATTACAAACCTCTTGGTCATACCAGATTCAAGACCTGCAAAATGTTCACATGGTCACAGAAAACTAAACTAATGTGGGTAGATTGACAGGAAGCTGTACTTTCCACTGAATAAAAACCTTGGTAGCTTTTACTGACATTTTCTATAGCAGACTGAAACCATTAGGGAAACATATGAACACCCGAAAAACAGAAAGTAATTCTGAGACTTCCAGCTGTTAGTTGCATTAGAGCTTTTTAAAATTACCCATTTTCTAGTTGCCAATTTCAAATGATATGGTTATTATATTTTTCTCAAAATAAGGATCAAGTTCTTTGAGGATTTAGAAAATGTGGTGATGGAGAGACCACCCTATTGGGGCTGTCACCACTGTACTGTGCTTTCTGAACTAAGGCTTTCATCCATTTTCATCCATACAGGACATTTCTGGGTTGAGTCTTCACTCAACAACTATTGAGCCTCTGTGAGAAGTCCATGAGCCTTCATGGACGTACAAGTGAAGAGCTAAGCTGAGCTGGGGAAACTGGGACTGTTGGAGGGAAAATGTTAGAGCAGAGAAATGGGATAGGAGGGTAGAAGAGTACCAGGATGACTCTGCTTGAGGATAATAAACTGGAATCAGGAGTCATAAACGGAAAGGTGTGAAGAGAAATATGCTAAACAGAAAGGGAATTCAGGTTTTAAAACAACATTTATTTTTCTATTTGATCACCAATTATGATTACAAGCTCAAAATAACAACCCTAAACAGAGCATAAGTAATTTTAAATGTAACACTAATGGGACACTGGGTTTCATTTTGCCTTTTAAGTCTGGAATGTGAACACTTATACAAGATAATTATTTTCTTTTAGTCTTTAAAAGAAAGGGAATCTATGAACAGGGACTAAAATAACACTCCTCATGTTTTCCTACCTGACATAAAGATAAAATGTATCTTAAGAACAGAATAAAATACTGCCCAATGTCTGTAAGTGTTCTGCAGTATGTCTTATTCTGATACTGGCTCACTGACTGTAGTCACTGCCAGAATGCTGAAAACTGGTGTAAGACTTCCGTTTAATAATACTGAGGACAAACCTTAACATTGCTCTTCTGAACATATATTTGCTACTTATGTCAAGAGCAAGTTCTACAAATGAATATAAAGAAAGTATTTTTAAAAAATGAAATGATACAGTATATTTTATCTGTATACTGCATTTGTAATAACATCCATAATTTGCTTTTCCTTCCTGCCTTCCTTCCTTCTTCCATATGTCTGTCTACCTCTCTCTCCTTCTGTCTACCTATTTACCTTCTTATATTCCAGAAGTCAGGCTGCATGATTCAGTTTCTCCTTTTGCTTTACAGATTATGAAAGAATTTAGTCATCTTACTGTAATTAATACAAGGGGAGCACAAGTCAAAGAAAGAAGGTAACAGCAAACAGGTTTGAAAAACAAACTGGAAATTGAACTGAAAAAATAAAGGAGTTTCTTTGGTTTTATTAAAATGTGAATTACTGATAAAGGCAAACCTAAGAAAAGAAAATACCCCGGATCTGAGCATGTTCTGTGGGATAGGGAAATATACTTCAAAATTCTGATATGCAAAAGTCATTTAATCTAATATCAGCTCAGCTTTCATAAATGTAAACCGATGAAGCTGGTAGAAAAAAGTTTTGAAAGCCCTCTCTTGCTCAGGTGCAAGGTGCTTACAGCTGACTGACAGCTGTTATCACGTACTCAGGATAAAGGGATAACCAAGTTACGCAGTCCCACAATCTACTGTGTGGGATCTTTCTTTGTGTTTGCAAGGTCATTCTTCCTGTACAAGATTCCCTCTATCTTAGTCCAACATAATGGATTTAGTAACCTTGTTGCCACCACTGCTCTACAAAGGCTTGCATGGGATTTCATATATTAAAGAGGAGCATGTGGAGGAATTTGTGTCAGAGCTGAAGTAATTTCAATGCGTAAATTAAGTCTGTGGCTACTTGCTGGTCTCTCAGCATGTTTTAAGGTGCTTGTATTGATAAGATCAAAGATCGTGGGAGAAAATGTGTCTAACATCTTGTGAAAGAAAAGAAATTAGAAAGATCTGAGGAAGATTTCCTTTACCACCCAAACACAAATCTGTACAAAGACAGGAGAAAACACTGAGGCATCCGTAAAAGCATCTCTTCCGTCCTACAGTCATCTGGAACATCTGGAACAGCTGCCTTTGGCAACTCTTGATGCCGACAGTTTCTTTGTTAAAAGTTACTCAAGATTCTCAAGTTTGTCTTGCAATATTTGAAATCATGAGGCACTTTAGATTTTAGAAGTCCACAAAGTGTGACTACATGGCTAGGCAAGTATTTATGTTATTTGATTAATAGATTTTGTTTCTTATTTTTTATAAGTTTCATTGCTGTAGTACATTCATGTTACACTTAATTATTACTATTCCACATTCTTTCAGAATGAAAGAAGTTGACTCTTGCTCAGATCTTGTTCTAAAGGATTGATTTTACTAAGAATGCTGGAGCCTAAAACCGGACTTCAGGCACTCTAGTTAGAGTTTTTCTTCTTATCAAAATATGAATGGCTCTAAGAATTTTAGCCCATATTCAACTTATAACGTGCCAGAAAATCAGTTGCTGAATGTGAGACCTGAGCCTCTATATATGTTTTGTTTAGGGGGGGTTTTCTGAGAGGTGAAAAATTGAATCTGAAATAGATGAAGCAAAAACAGGAAATGAAAATGATTAACAAAGTTCCATGCAGACTTATTTAGCACATCCATTTTCTACTGCAACAGTTAGATGTAAAAAGGATATCAGCCTTATTTAACAAGTCAAGCATAGCATGAAATCATCCACTCTCAGTAGAGGTTTCCAACCTATACCATATCAGAAGAGTTGCCTGCAATAACAGTAGTTCAACACCATTCAGCCTTCAACAGTCTGTCCCGATGCCCTCAGCAGGAACAGAGCTCTTCAGCTCAGCCTAATCACATCTCGAGTTTAATTTATGAAACCTAAGTATTTCACTAATTTTCAGCTACAGTTCCAGGACCAAGCAGTTAAAAAATTAATCATGACACCATATAACCTTAGGATCTAACTATGTTTTTCTTTGGGATTAGTCCTTCTCGGTTGCAAGATAGGAAAATTAATTTTCCACATTACATTAAACTTTGAGAAGATGCCTACTGTACTGAAAAGGCACAGTCAGAAGTCACAGCATCGGCATTGATGTTATGGTGTACACACAGTGGGTGAGAGATGTAGCTTTCACTGATTATAAACATCATCAATTCATCAGTGGGAAATCCCATAGACAATATTAGTCACTTAGGAACAAGTACATTCTCCAAGTTCTGTCTGACGTGGAAAGATTTATTTAAGAGAAAGTGAAAAGCTAGTTTTATTATTGCTTTTACATGGCTCTTGCCTGTATCACAGAGCTATAGGCAAAAACATTACAGGAACTATGGAGTGGCCACATGAAACTTGTATTAAAAAATAGATGAAAATCACGTAGATGCCTGTGTCAGAAGTAGTTTATGTCCCACTTGAATAATGCTATATTTTTATACATTTATGCCACTTATTTAGATTTGATCTGGTCCAAAATGATGCTTTTTTAAGTAACTTTAACAAAATACCCATGAATAAACTTCAAAATAAAGACAAAGAAACAGTAAAAGTAAGCAAACAACAGCTAAATAAAATAAAAAGTAAGCCAGTGTTGTTGCTGATGAACTAGGAAGTTTCAGTAAAAACTGGAAAGCTCTGATGAAATAACTGTATCATAATTCTGTCATTTGCTAGATATAAACCCAAAGTAGATTATACATTGCAATTACAGATCCTGATGAGGACTAGACTCCTTCAGTATAAACATATGACTTCATTTTCACTGTAAATCAGTGTCTTTTTGTTCTCATTACTATTTATTCCTTTGGAGTTCTGAAGCATCAAATCATCTATCTGAGTAGTTTCCAACATGAATCCCAGAGCTGAGGAATGATTTATACCAGAACCACATGTATCAGCAGTGCTGTAGTTTTTCTCCAGAATTTTTTCATATCCTGTTTTGCATATCTTGAGTATAAATGTATTTTCCACAGGGGCAGGATACGGTTTGTTTTAATCCCCATCTGAAAAACACTCACAAGCCAAATGAAGAAAAACAGACCCAAACTTCTTTCTCCACCGAGTTTGACAAATTATTCTAATATGTAGAAATCATAAGGAAGAGGTAGGGTGGTTCTGAGCTGGAGCACTACGACCTCTCCCTAAGTGGAAAAAATGGGTCTAAGCTTTACAGTGTGCTCCTATTTCTACTTAAAAGCTTGATTTGAAAATGCCTGTTTCCATGTGATAGATATCTACTTTGGAAGGAATTGCTCATAACATGTCTGTCCCTCATGAAAGAAAAATCAATACCACCCCTCGCCCATAGGATGGACTATCTCCCCAGTTTTAAATTTAATTTCCTTATCTCAGTAGTTCAGATACATGTGGCAAATTGCTGACTGTGCAGAGCCAAGTTGCCCTTTACCTGATCCACAGAGGGTTTGCCTGCACAGCCCTGCATTCTGCATCCGTGGGCACCTAGAGCAGGGCTTTCAGGAACAGGGTGTTTTTCTGCAGAATGAGAATTATACCAACAAACCAGGAGAACACTGAGGGATAGTGCACACCAAGATTACCTTCTGACACATAGTTGCCAGCACATGGTCAGAATCTCGACTGAGAAGCTGGGACTGCCGGGGTCTGTGGAACATGGCACTTCACTGTACCTGCGTGAGTTAGGTCTGTGCTTCCTGTTGACTGCTCTTCCTAATCCAAGATGAAGTGGGACAGTCTAAGTAATACCACTGCTCTGGACCTGAGCTTGTCCACCAGACCTAAGCTCAGCTCTTTTTGTACTGCACCCACACTGGTACAGTGCAGTCTGGTTTTACAAGGGCTGACAGAGGCTGAGCAAAGCTCAGTAGATTTGTTTCAGGGCTGCACTGCGCTGGCTATACTGTTTTTGGTATGCAGTGGCAATGAAGCCACATAAGAAAGCCATTAGATGTGATATGATCAATCTTGATAGACTGTGGCTAGCCATCATGGACATAAGGCATAGATTATCTGGAAGCAAAATACACTGCCCACAGTCAGTGGATGTATTTAGGCTCCATGATCTTTCATTCACTGCAGATGACTGCCTAAAGCCCAGTTAGGTTTCAAATCACTTCTGTGAGTTGGACCACAAATACTTTTATCTCTCTCCCATTCTATCCTGGCCATTTACTTGTCTGTGAGTGCCAGTATCCCAGGGTGTAGAACAGGAAAGACTGTTCTGCATCCTGGGGCATTGGCAATTCAGGTACAGACTTAAAAGACTAGGATTCAGTTATGAGCAATCACATAATGTAAGGTTATATAAATATCTCAAAGTCTCTTTTTGTTCATAATCTGTATAAAACTTAAGGCAAGAAAATGCACAAATTTATTTTTTAAATTTTATCTGCATGTTGATATGAAGCCTTTACAGTTACTTTGAAGGAGAGAAAAATGGAATTTGAGACATTCATTAAATGATGATTTATTTTTTTTCTCATTTGTGTCAACTGTCCAACACTAAACTGTTACTGGCACAATAACCTGTTGAGACTATTTGTTCTGCATGCTTTCATACTACGCTATGCATGTTTCATGTCAGTTCTCAGTGTCCTACTTGAAATTTGAGATCTTCCTCTTAGACAGTTCGGCAACTGTAGTTGCCTTACAGCCAATGTCCTGGATTATCACTGGAACAGGTTGCCCAGAGAAGCTGTGGATACCCCATCCCTGGAAGTGTTCAAGGCCAGGTTGGATGAGGCGACCTGATCTAGTGAACAGTGTCCCTTCCCATGGCAGCAGTCTTGCAACTAGATGATCTTAAGGTCCCTTCCAACCCAAACCATTCTATGATTCTAAGATCTTATGATTTTATGATCCAGTGTAGTTTCACCAAAGATAATACATTTCTTTCTTTCTTTGAATGAAAAGCTACACCTCTGAATATTGTTTTTCACCACCTAGTGGGAGATGAGGGAATAGTGAGTGAAGATGAGGGAAGAATGAAGGAAGAATGATTTTTTTTTCATTGCTCCATGACTTCAGCAAAGTATGGCAAGACTTACTGTTTAATGGTTCACAGGCAGTATTATTTGACCATATAAGGTCTTGAGGAATTTTGACATGAGTCAACACACAGTAACCTAGTCAACATTGAAATACAGTGCCTGGAAATTGCCTAACAGTGCAGGGGTTGCTTTGACACAGATCTGTTTCATAATATACATGAACCAAGTTGCATTTCAACTGGATATGCAGATCTCCGGGGGTGAGTTTCAGGTTAAAGTTTTAAAGTGGTATCTAAGAAACCAAATACCCAACTTATCTAATAACTTGATGTAAAGCCTGAAGAAGTGATTGGCAAAATTATTACACTGAATATCAGTTCCCTGTGAATAAGTAGGTAAACAGAAGCAGGCAAAATATGAATGTATATAAACAGTAAACATGTTTTTTGCTTTTCTTGTTTTACCCTCCATAAAACAATTTAAACAAAACTATATGTTTTTTTTCTGTGAAATATTGGATATTTTCATTGTTAAACCATAATTCTGATATTTATTGTTTCCAAAGAATACTATGAATTTTATTTTCAATAATGAAGTCATCATGTTTAGTGAACACAAAAGTGCTTTTTAACCCTGAACCAATGGGAACCATAGAACCCTGAATTTGTTCCATGAATCCTCAGAAGCTACCATGTGTTTTTACTCTTTACTGAACATTTCACAAGATAAAAAGTTTTGCCATAGAATCTAATCCATAATGTCTTGCTGTTAATGGAAAAATATTCCTTGAAAGTATTTTCCCTTTTTGTGGCATTTCTTGCTACACTGTGAAGGTGAAAGGATAAACATAGAACACAAGTAAAAATGACTGTTATGAATCAAAACTGTCTATGACCATATTGTAATTTATAATTTTATCTTAGAATTTTTAAAGTTCAATTTCAGTATTCTTGGTTGGAGTAATGATTCATTTGACATAACAATGTCAAATTTATAAATAAAAAATATTATCTAAAGAATTCAGTTTTGCAGAACAGTAAATACAGTTGTGTAAAGATAAACCATGTTTCAATATTCCTCCTGAAATGAATGAGGTATTTTCTTCATCACTTGCATAAGCTGAAATTATATTTAAAAGTAAGAGGAAAATAACAGGGAAAAAAATGAAGCACAACCAAAACATTTGGCCATACTTCTCAGCAATGCTAATTAAGATAAAATCTTGAACAACACCACGTGATATCTGCGATGCCCTTATTACAGTGGAAAGTAAAATACCTGTGTGGCTCATTGCAGAACGGGGTAGGATTAAAAGGCCAACTTGCAGTTTGGCAGAGAGCTGCTAGAAAAGCATTAGCTGCCCATGAATAGTAAATAAAAAACAAACTCACAGTATTCATCTCGTGAAAAAAAAAATTAGTAAATACAGGTAAATTCAGTGTCTTTTGACAAAAATTGAAAGCTTGTTTTTGTGCACTGTGGTTAACGGTCTGCCTTTTCCTTTTGTTTTTATATGAAATAAATATGGATCAAAGCATCTTATTTTTTTAACTTTGTCACTATTTACACATTCTTCTTTTTTTTGGTTACACTGTTTATATATTTTCCTATGTACTTCATGCCTGAGACTGTTTTTTACTTGATGTATATGGTCAACTTCACCAGAAAAAACCAACCAAGCATTCAGTGTGCACTGATCGGGCCTCATCTGCACGTTAACTGGTTTATAACAAGATTTGCTACAAGTTTAGCTCAGGAAATGTAAAGAGCAAAGTCAGCACTAGTGATTGTCAGGCTGAAGCTCATGAACATCATATGGATGTTCCAGTACTGGTTCAATCTGGTACATGGGACAGACTGGGCCTTATCAAATCCAAAGACAAATATATGCCAGTCACGAATCTCAAAAGTGTAAGGTAGTGCTACACGTAAAAATTTCAAAATCTCTTCAGAACTAACATGGTTGTTGACCTGTAGCCTTTTTGAGAAGTCTGGTCATTTCTGAGCCTTCAGACATAGATGGGATTTGTGAAAACCAAATAGCTCATGTAGCCTTAGCTGATCAGCTGTGAAAGATGCCTAGCCCAGGAATCTGGCAGATATGCCAGTTTTTAGAAATCTGCAAAATAAATGGCAGATCTTGACTGAGAGACTGTGTTTCTTTCCTGCAGGACTCTGCATATCAAGACTACCTCAGAAACTAAATGGTGCAGTTGTTATTAAAAGTTGTGTGGAGAAAAAAATTGAAGTCGGACTGCCCATCACTTGTCAACATCCTTTGGGCACAGTGCAAATCTACTTTATCAGGAGCCAAGCTTTGGTTTCTGTGTAGCTTTCACTGATCTAATAAAAGCCAAATGTGTAAGCTTAGCCTGATATGTTGCCTTTCCCATACAGTTTCTGATGCTTCTGAGATAGCTGGTGGCTGTGATGCCAGAATAAAGTTTGGGAGAACCCTTAAGCCAATGTACTTATCCCATTTCCAGTGTATTGTCTGGTAGCCCCATAACTGATATTAGCAGTCCCTTTCAAGACACAGACGGTTTGATTTAACTCTTCCAACTCCTATTTCATTGGGTTGAGACTGATGAAAAGAAAAGATAAATTCATATACACAAGCACTTACAGGATGATGATAAACCATACTGAAAAGGAATGGTTTGCTAGTTTTATGATAGGCTTTGGACTACATTTCTACTTTGAGGAAAAGCAATAGTATGCATATGACAGCATTTGGAAGTGAAAGATGAGTGGAAATTACCTCTGAGTCAGCTTCGAAGAAACTGCAGATGGAGAAGTCATCTCTCACTTCTATGTAGGCTTACAAGCAAAATGAGCGTGATCTCATTTTCTCCCATTTTAAAGCTTTTACGCTGGTATTAGAGACTAGAATATTATGAAATTGAAAATTATTTCACAGACATTTTTACAGGAGGTAGTGACTGTAAACCACTTCTGTGCCTGCTTGTGGCTGAATGGCCAGAGAAGCTTCAATAACGAATGTTATTAATGGTCCAGAAGGATGAATTCTGAGTCCCCAAACAGCACCCACATGGCATAACTAGAGTATATACCTATGCACGACTTAATTCAACTATCCTGATGCACTGATGCCTTCTTTAATCATAAAGATGACAAACACCAAACACTGAAGATAAATACTAGTGAAGATAATCAGTCATAGCTTGTACATATAGTTAGCATTGTTGCCACCAACATAAACAATGATAATTTGATGAAGTACTTGAATTTGATTCAAGTGCCACTAATCACATTTAACAAGAAAGACCAGATGTTTTCAGAGATAAATTACAGCAAACAGATATCTATTTATTATGCAATCTTTTCCCAGCAAGTTCTATAAAGTTTCAGTTGGTTTATTCCACTTTATAAGGAAACAAGGTCACTTCTCTTCAGTTGATTTTGTAGGCTTTTTTTCTCTGATCAGCATTTCACCCATTCAACCAAAACAAAGGTTGTCATTTTAAAGTTAATTACATTTTATGACAAAAGAGCTACTGCCATTAAGTGTAACAATCCTTTGTAATGCCACAATTCTTCAACAAGAACTTGCATGTGCCTTCAAGTCCTGTAGGTCCAACAGAGTATTTAATTTATTTTTCTTAGTTCTAGTGACCTGGTTACTTTGCTTGGCTTTCCTCTGAAGAAGACTGTCTTTGCAGTCTGTTTATTAGCCTGGAAAAGAAACACAGCGGTTACAGAACAGTGTAAGTATGTCAAAGCCTTTTCTATCACAGTACTGTGATTATAAAACTGCTTCAGCAAGTAAGTGGGTGCCCGAGTGGATGAATATTTTCCATTTCAGGCTCTAGTGTAATACCACAGATGCACAACACATTTTTCAAGCCCTATCCCAACAAGAATAAAACCCCATATTTTTCCATCACAGCTGAGTGAAAGCTATAATAATCAAGATGACTAAATTGTATGACGCTCATTAATATTTAACACATGGTTGCCTCTTGAATTCATTGGGTTCTCTCTCAGAACAGATAATCAAAGACTGGTTTTGTTGGCCAGTGTTGTGATCTTGATGTAAAATGGTAGCCAAGATTGATAGAATAGCAACATAGGTCAATAAACAGTACATTTTTCTCCTTTATACAGTTTTTCATTTAGCTTGTGATAATCTTCCAGAATATTAAACTAATCTGGATATGTAACAACAATAAAAACCAAGAGTGCTCCATATATTCCCATTGGATAATGGTTTTCAGAGGCAAATGTGACCTACAATGCAATAGTAAAACAGATTTTGGCTGTGTGACCTGTGGCATTTCACAAAACCTGAGTGTGCCATATGCTTATACAGGTATTTATATCAGAGTGCTGTGACACCCTTGAACAAAATGCATTTTCTCATAATCACAGGAAATTTTAGGACATAATTAATTTGCATCCAATTTTCACTCTTCATTCATTGCTAAATTTCATACAATTTAACTTCCTGTTTAATACATCTTATGTCACTCTGTCCAGCAGAGTCCACAGTATCTCTTACTAAAAAAATATATAAAAATACACATAAAGTTAACTGCCCTTTTATTTTCCAATACTGGAGCATCTTGAATGTGTTTCTGTTGTTAAGCTACCAAACAAATAGCAGAAACCTTTTTAGACAGAACAGCATTAATAATTGTACTGATCACCCTGTGTTGGCTCAACACTTCAGTACTAAAAGTTCCAGACCATGTACATGCATAAAACCTGTATATATGAACTACAACTGCTTTAAAGTCTTACATGTTTTCACATATGATTCAAGTATTATTATTGCCTTCATCTCTTTGAAGACATTATGTGAACTGTAACAGCTTCATCCAGTGAGCAATTGAAAGATCTGAGTTTTCTCCGCTTCAGTCTACCTACACCTCCTCCACTAAGACATGGCAAGTAACAGACTGCCAACTCTTTCCAAGTGAATTGCATTTTATTAGCCCAGTAGAATAACCCACTGATTTTTTTGTATTTATTTCAGAAAGGAAATCACCAAAATTATACATTGGAACTGCACAAATATTTCCTGCTTTTAAAATAAGCAGCCTAACTTCACCTACACAGAGGCAAATCCCTTCATGTATGATTAAAAAAATGAGGTATATTGGTACTAAGTGGAAAGATAGCTCAAGCAATGAAATTTGATAATTTCTGTGGCATCAGTAACAGTCTTGGTTAATGAGAACCACCTTACTGACCTGTTAGTTGACACTTCAGGCTGCTTTTACACAGCAGACGTTACCCTTAACTCACACAGGTTTCACAGAATATTCTGATTTGGATGGAACCCACAATATCCAACTCTTAAGTGAATGGCCTATACAGAGATCAAACCTGCAACCTTGGCGTTACTAGCACCATGCTCTAACCACACGAGCTAATCGAGAGACGTAAGGTGCTGGTTCAGTAGTTCTACTCTCTAACTTAATTTCTAGCTAGATTGAGGTGTCTGTCAACTGAAAATTGAAGAATGTGACAAAATAAAGGGTATTGTTCATTTATGTAAATGACCACCCCCTGCCTGTGAAAGCATTAAGGGGGTTACATAAAACCTATAAATTCCTTCATAACTGAAAATTGTGTAATTACAAAAAAGCAACTGGAATAAGTTCTGGGCGGCTGCTCACTCCTATTGATATCCCAAAAAACTTGTAAGCTTGTTTCACTTACTGTTCTTCCCTTGAGTCTCCAGGCACCAGCACAACCTCAGTGGATTTGAACAAAGCTCCATCTTAAACTGTATGACATTTCCAACTGGAATAAATGCTGAATATTCAAGTAGCATGAACAAGCATTTTGTGATATTTACTGTGTGAATCTTGTCTTCCTGGCTTGCAGTTACCTCTTTCTTTGGGCTGTAGGCACAATCAGTCAACTCTGACCATCATTTGCAGCTTCCCTCTAGACACTATAGCAGAGCATTTATGAATTATTTTCTACTTCTGCTGCTCCTGAATTTAAGTGGTGAAAACAGTTTCCAAATTCTAATATTGACAACTGCTAACAAGAATTGTTCCTTATTCACTTTCTCCATTCTATATATGATTTTACTAGGGTTCCACAGTGCCCTGTCCCTCACTTTTACGTATCCCAGGCCGCAGCATTATTTAACCTCATTTTTATGCAGATATATTTCTTACCACTGATTGCAGAGGCATCCTAGATGATTAGCTTAGAAAAAGACAATTCCCTTTTTCAACTACAGAAGAAAGATGAGATGAAAGCCACTTAGGGTTTTTCTGCAGTTTTAATTTGTGTGTTCAGCATTCTCACATTCCACTCACCTCTTTACTCTGTGTTTTCCTGCTTCTGCTTTTCTTGCTCTGGCTGATGAATTTTCCTAAAGTTGTTACATACCTCATGCTTCTTGCAGCATTTTCTAAATCCCAGACCTCTTTTGACCCTGCTTGTTCCCATCTCTTGTGCACTTTGCTTTTGGGACTTCTTGCTGTATGATCAGAGCATTTCTACTTTATAGAATCTATTTTCCAGCTGCCTGTACCCCTGCTCAATATGCCTAGTGTACATATATCTTCTTTCTTTCCTATACTTTCTGCCTCTCATAGGTGATTTCTGCACATTAATGCAGACTGACATAAGCTCTACATATGCTTAATACTGCATCTTCTGAAAGTCCTATCTGTAGTTTTTAATCTGTACTTACAATTACTATCTGATCTCTGGTAATTAAGTCTGGCAAAATTCCCCAGTTAATTTAAGGTCAGACAAGAATTCCTCACAGAACTCTCCCTTGTTTCTGCAATTTCAAATGAAGTCTGACCTTCTAGAGATTTAGTTTTTTTCCCGGGCATGCAATATACCTTAAGTCTCCTCACTCTTAGATTTAAAGCTATCGTTCTAGTTTGTAGTTTTATTAGTAATAAACATCAGTACCTTCAAGTCCAGCAAAATAGGCCATATCATATGTAATGGCGTGTTTCTGGATCTAGTCCTCTCTAATATTTGGGTATCTTGATGATAGAGAAGAAAAGCTTGTAAAATTTACAGCCTTACACTCAGAGTTTAGAATGACAAAATAACCAGAAGACAGCATTAAGAATTGATTTTGACAGACTGGAGAAAGAGTCTGAAAAAATGGGACACAATAAGAACAAGGATAAGATTTTACACTCATGAAGGAATATCAACAGCAGAAACACAGATGTAAAACAAGCTGTTAGCATTTTTTTGTGAAAGAATCTTAACATAAATGTGAAGCTAACATGTGTCAGTTCTATCATGCTGTAGTAGGAGAGGCATACAGCATACTGAGATATATGAACAAAAATAAGAAATGTTAAGTAATTCTTCAGTCAGTTCATAATTGCTACAGTCTTAGCTAGAATAATGTGTCCAGTTTTAGACAGAACACATGAGGAAGACAAAAGAGCTGATCTGAGAGTTAGCAAGTCTGATTTTAGAGCAAGTCTTGTTTTGACTAAAGAACAGAAAACTGAGTGAGGACATCATAATAGTCCCCAAGGAAGTAAAAACTGATTTACATTAGTCTGTAAAGAAGTAAGGAAAAAAAAATCTGTGTTCTGGGTTCATGGTCAAAAGGAAGACGCGAATATCAGCTACAGAGAGATTCAGGTTAGCTACTAGGAAGAAATTTCTAGAAATAAGAGAAGATAAAAAGAATAAAATGTGCGAGGAAGTTGTATTGTTTCAAATACTTGACATATTAACAGATTCTTCTGAGGGATAAGGGGAAAATATTAGAACTACCACCCAACCTCTGCATAGCTTGTCCAACCCTATTTTTCTATAATCATGGGGTAATAGCCAAGATCAAACACCTACTTTTTATGGCTCACTTTCATGAAATTAAATCTAACTGTTCATGTGAATATTTTAGTTCCCACCAGGATCTTTTTTCAGGGATCTGAAGCAATGCTGGAGAGCTTCAGTTCTCTATGTCCCTTCTTGCCTGGGAGTCACTCTCTCTCTCTGCCTAGCTAGATCAGGCTGCCCACCTTTTTACTTAAGACTTAATGTCAGACTGCCCACCTTTTTCCTACATGTTTTAGACTTAAAGTCTTACCCATTACTACCAGCCTGACACTGGCTTTTAGGTGATTCATCACTGTTCTGAACTGACAGCCCAGAATTAAACCTTCAGGATTGGTAAGGGATAAGATTCACAGAAGCAGCTCCATGAAACAAAAGTGGGCATGGGACTACTGAAACTTCTTGATAAATGCTGTGCAGAAGATGAGACTAAAAATCACATCCATCTCCAGTGTTTGAGTGTGTGATGCAGGGACTGGAGAGGCTGTACTGCCTAATCAGGATTTAAATATAGGTGTCTACACCTAAAAACGCTGTTTGAAAAAGTCAGTGATCCCTTTTCTAAAATACTGATGGTAATGCAATTGGAAATTATGCCCTCCACCCTCAAAAGCCCTTGGTGAGAGCACTTTTTAAAAAGTGGTAGACCAGAATTCAATCCCCTTCTTATCTAAAGTAATCACAAATGCACATTTTGCTTCTTCCAGGAAAGAAGACCCAGCTTCTATGTCTGAGTGTCAGAAAATGGAAAAAATTCTTTGTTTTGTTCCAATGTCTATTCAATGAAAAAATGTGTGAATGGTTCTGGGAACACAGAAGACAGACACAAGTTGGAAACAGAAAAAAAGCAAATTAAATAGTACTGAAGTCAGGGACCAAGTCCCGAGGCTTCCCTTTTTTCACTATGTGTTTGAACTGCCAAGCACTGCAGAGACACTGATCCCAGTATGGAGTGGAGGGAAAGTGGAAAGCTGGGTGCTGAGGCTGAGACAGTTCTGAGTAACTACAGCAGCAGAAATACACTTATAAGGCAATTTTTAGGCCAAAAAGGAAGATGCTTAATGGAAGATGATTTTGGGTGACTTTTGCGTTTGTGCTGGGTGGCTGCAGATTGTGTTTTTTCTTGCTTTACTGTCTCAGCCTTTAGTGCCTAAAATTTAAATAGCTGGGATCACAAAAATATTCTCTTAAGAATTTGAATCCTCAGATAAGGGCATTACATGTTGATTAGAATTTTTATTTGATCTCGCCAAATCAGTGGGGTTGCACAACTACAATGAAAACAGTATTTTGCTTAGTTATGCAACTGACCTGGCATTTGGACTTCTGTTTGTCCATCCATATGTAAAACAGGAATAATGATTGTTTTCCTAAATAAAAAATGAAGGTATGAGGATTTTGCATTATTTTGTTACGAGAACAATTACAGAAGCCAAATAGTAAGTTAATAAGAAGTAAGTTGCATTGATTTGAAAGTTTACCCATAAAGACATTTATGCATCAAATGAAGTAAGAGCAGTAGCTCATGCATCCAAAGTGTAGTCTGAAAACAGGAGCTAATCCGGCATTTCTTTGTTTCCTATATCACTTTATATACTTAGTGCTCTTTTTACACAGTTACATGTACTATCTCAGAGCTTTTGAAAGTCAGTAAAGTTATATCAGCAACTGAAAAAAGGAATAATCCTTGAAATTTCAAATGTGAAACAAGGCTTATGATATCTATTGTATCTGATGTTAAGGTAAGTACATTTATATTTGCTATGCCTACAAAGATATTGTCCCATATGTGCCACAAATCTGCTACACATAAAAAACAACTACGTAATTCTGGATATGCAATATTCTGCGAAATGCTTTTTGCCATCCCAGGCACAATTTCTCCCAACTTTCAATCCTATTAGGGGAAATTTTAACAGTTGTAGGTTTGGGTTTTTTTCTCTCTCTGTTTATCCCACATCCACAGTTAGATATGTTCAAATTATGAGAAGTCCTCAAATGTCCTGGAAATGGATCAGGTTCTGGCAAACAAAAAGTAAAACCTAGAGACTGAATTTTCATGCATAGTACCCACAGTCTATTAAATTTCTTCATTGTCTGTGCAAAGATGCTTAACAATGGCAGAATTGTTTTATGAAGAACATACTACATGTTAAGTTCATAACCATGGAGGTGTCAGAACCAGGGCAACAAGTCCAGGATTACTGCAGTCCTTGCCAGTTATATGCATGTACAATGTTTTTTATGCATGAACGGAATGAAGAATCTCAGGGTCTACTTCTTTCCCTGAGCACTACTTGCATTTTCGTGCTTCTAGATTTTTGAAGATGGACCATGGTCTTATTTGTTTGCATTCATATATGTGCAGTCTTTCAATCATACTTCCACTCAACCTGTGCATAATGTTAATAACTGGTGCTGTTCAATATATTAGTAGACAATGTACCCTGACCCAGGGAAAACAAACATCATAACGTGTGAAATTTATTGGTGAAAAAAATCAGACCAAAATCAGACCAAAAAAAACTTTGGGAACAACTTTTTATTTAATCTCTAGCCAGTTTAACATAGCCACTGAAGTTCTTTAGTTGAGAAGGTAAGTTTCAGGTCACTCTGTTGTATTGAAACTAACCTGGTATAAACAGTCTGATATAAATGTACGTAATCTTTCAGCACTGAAGAATGTATGTATCTTGACATATTTAATCTTGTTTGCCAGTTTAAATGCATAGGAATTAAAATTCTCTTCCGAGGTGATGACAAGATCACGCCATCTTAACACCTTGTTAAGAAGATAGTGTTGAACAGCAGAATTTCATTACTTCAACACTCTTCAAAGATGCAACCTTCATTTTCAATTTCAGGTGTCAAGAGCTAAGATAGGGTGAGCAGATTTGTTATTTGAGGGCGTGCCATTATTTCGTTCTGTCCTTTGTGTTTTTATTTATTCAATGCTATCTAAATATACAATATTTTAGCTCCATGGTTGATGGGTCTTTCTTACACTAGTTTGTATAACAGCATAAAGCAGATGCTGTAAGCAATCATCATAGCCATGACCATAACCTCTGCTGGTCATGTACACTTGTAGGGGGCTTTTTCTAGAAAGGAGTCTAAAATCAAGGAAAACCATGCAGATGAGTAAGATAGGGAAAAGGGGAAGGTTTGGGAAGAGAAGAGAAGAGAAGAGAAGAGAAGAGAAGAGAAGAGAAGAGAAGAGAGAAAAGAGGAAGAGAAAAGAAGAGAGAATCATTACTTTGTTACTCTATCTCAATGTCTTACCTTCATGCTTTTTGCATTAGGATATTTAATCTTTTTTCTTTGTCTGTCTGAAAACTTCTTTCTCAGAGACCTGCAGACATTTAAAAGAGACCCACAGTTTATTTCTTTTGTAATGCAGCACCAAAGCAACCTTGTTCTCCTGAATCAAGTTACGCTACAGTACCTTTCCCTCCTGGGAGAGGTCCTATTACAGGCTGCTTGGCCACGGCAGCCGTACCTGATGGGTCCCAGCTGCCTACAGCAGCAGGGTCATGGATGATGATCCATTCATAGTGTGGGAGGTGAAGGTAACAGTATGCTGCTCTGACAGCAATTAAATAAACTTGGCCCGAAGGCTGGCTGCAGTGGTACGTAACTGATAAATCAAATTTTGATCTATTCAGGGCTGAACGAAAAAAGGGAGAAAAATGTTGAACTTTTTACCTCACCAGACGGGAGGAAGGAGCTGATCTACACCTCAGATTCATCTGCTCTGCAGAACGTAAAGCAAAACAGTTACCTTGCAGGACCTCATCCTTAACTAAAATTGCGAAGTGATTCTCACATATGTGAATGTACCAGAGATGAAACTCTGTGTGTTAACAGTAAGACACCTTGTTAGCCCCTACATGTATCACACACAGCCTCGCTTCACAGTTTTTCCTGTTGTGAGTGTTGTCAGTGTCCACCCGCTTGGGCCTGGAAACAACCTTAGCAGCTCATTAGTGGGTCCCTGGGCTCATCAGAGGAAAAATACAGAAACCTTCCGAGCAGCTGAATAGAGCAGCTGAATAGAGCAGGACTACAGAACACCTTGGCACTCTACAGCCCCTTCATGGCTGTCAGGGTCGGGGCCAGGGCCGGGGCCGGGGCCAGGATGTGCCATCAGGGAAAAGGCATCTTGGCACACTGCAGGCAACCTGTGAGCAGGGAGGAGTTACAGAAACAAGCTCCCCACAGTGCAGAACCCTTCAGACATGTTTGAGATGTGGTCACAAGCAAAGCAGGTGATTGAACCTCAGAAAGGTCAGTATGTGTTTTTTTTCTAGTCCAAAGTACAAACTCAAATCCCCAAAAGAATGTGGATTTTTGATAACCAGTTTTGAGTCTAGAGGACCAATGAGGCAGATTGTCTCCTGTATCTGTAAATATGGAAATAAAAAATTAAATTTTTTACCCTCCTCCTGTTTTGAGATCTCAGAATAGCACAGCATCCTTTCCTAATAATACAGTAACCCTCCTCCTTCCAAAGAAAATATCCAGAGGTGGAAACAACTGGCAGCTTCTCCCTTCCCTTCATTATTATAACTCATTCACTTCCTCTGGGAAACACAAAAGATAAATGTTTTGCTAGGATTGTGTAAAAGGGAGTTCCAGCTTGCTGCATGGGGGCCAGGGGGTCATCTTGTCCCTCAGGAACAGCAGAGGATGGGAGAAGTTGGTGTGTGGTGAAGAATTAGTTACTGGGGGCAAAGATGTAAAATTATGCACTGATACTCTACATCAAATCTGTGAAAGTTGCTGGAATCAGAAAGAAATAAACTAATAGAAACACGTTATGGTGGTCCAGAAAAACTGAAGGAGGTAAAAGCAGACAGGTAAGTTAAAGGGTCAGTCTGGGAAAAAGGAATATAACAGGGAAGTAAATGAGCTGAGCAGTTTCTGGTAAGCAGTGGGGGTAGAAGAAGAAAAAAAGAATTTCTGCTGAGTAGCAGAAGTTATACGTTCATGTGAAGAAAAAATAAAAATTAACCAAAAAATTATATCTGGAGGGCGGGCCTTCTCAAGAAAAAGACTGCAGGTAGCTGAGACAAAACAAACAAGAGATGGAAGGTGGAATTGGAGAAATTTTATATATAACTATGATAGTGAGTAAACTTTAGTTATTTTCTTTCCTTATATGTTTTCCCTCATTTATTTGCACTTTCCAATATGCAAGCAACATTTAGGTCTTAGGCGAGTACAATCTTCAAATTCTGCTCAATGCTTTCAAGAACTTGATGCCTAATATCCAGAGAATCCTTTGAAAATCCAGGACACCATTTGTGATAGATGGTACTAGCCCACTGAAGAGCAGGGTTCACTCTATAATAAGTCATAAATGCTTTTGCTACCCCTCCCCTTATGATTTATGTCTTGAACAGTACGTTAGGCCAGAATTCACCAGTCTACAGTTATCCTGAAGTAATACACTTGGGAACAGTTTAATACTTCTTACTCTTAGGCTATCATCTTACATTGAGGTTCTGACTTTTCAGAAAATAAAGAACATACACGAACAGCATTTGATCTCTATCTCTCTCATCTCATAAATCACCCACTCTTAGTGGCAATCTGTTTGTATTATATTTGACCCTTAAATTTTACCCGTGAGAGCACAGATCATGAATGTGAAGATGCTGCATTATAAAGATCCTCAGTGACGTAACAACGCATTAGTGACAAAGAACTTCAGTATGAGTTTGAATTTGTCACAGAATAACAGAATCACAAAATATGCAGAGTTGGAAAGAACCCACATGGATCACCGAGTCCAACTCCTGGCCCTGCACAGGACCATCCTCAAGAATCACACCATGTGCCCAAGTATTGTCCAAATACTTCTTGAACTCTATTAGGCTTGGTGCTGTGACCACTTCCCTGGGGAGCCTGTTCCAGTGCCCAACCACCCTCTGGGTGAAGAACCTTATTCTAATATCCAGCATAAACCTCCCCTGACACAACTTCAGGCCATTCCCTTGGGTCCTGTCACTGGTCACCACAGAGAAGAGATCAGTGCCAGCCCCTCCTCTTCCCTTCATGAGGAAGTTGCAACTGCAATGAGGTCTTCCCTCAGTCTCCTCTTCTCCAGGCTGAACAGACCAAGTGACCTCAGCTGCTCCTCATATGGCTTCTCCCCAAGGCCCTTCACCATCTTTGTTGGCCTGCTTTGGAGACTCTCTAACAGCTTAATATCTTTCTTATATCGAAGTGACCAAAGCTGCACACAATATTCAAGGTGAGGACATACCATTAACTTCATGCTTTAAATGTTTCTTAAATGAGGACAAAAATAATGAATATCAAGGAAAATTTAATACCCTCTTTGACTACCTCACACTGTCAAGGGAGTAGCAGTTTAAAACTGATACATACTGCAAGTACAAATCATAGCGTAACAGCACATATTAATCTCTAAATAAACTCTTCTCTGTCTCCAGGATTCTCCAGAAAAGCAAAGGCAGCCAAAGGCTGTTCTGTTCTGTAAAGCAGTTAGTTGAACACAGAGTTAAGAAATAACCAGAAGAAAGAAAGGCAGCTTTCAGCTAAAGAAATAATTTTTGCATAGAAAAAAGGGAAGAAACGTAAAAGTGCAAGATTCAAGCTCTTTTTAATAGGAATCACATTATGATTCCAGTAAATGCCACTTGATCTTAATTAAGAAATATTAATTGATATAAATTGATATTTTTAATCCTTCCACTTTGCCTAAGAAATTTCTCTAAATGTAAGAATTTTGAGAATGGAAAATCTGTATAGGATATCCCAAATGGAAAAAGGAAAAAGAAAAAAAAATTATCTGGTATCTGAATTCTTGTATTTTATATTAGAAAATTTGCTATTATACCTTTAAATTTCTCACATGAAACCGATAAAAAATGTGAAGGTAATCAGGAATCTTAATCTATACAGACAGTTTTTTGGACCCAGTGGAATCATAGCATCAATATACATATAGACTGTACATCTGCCCAAGTCTGCAACCATCTTTATATATACATATATAGAGATATTATAATTCTAAATGGTCTACTGGCTAAAACAAACTCCACTCAGGATTTCAGGGTTCTTCTGTTTCTAACACTAACATATGACTCAATCTTACAGGATACTCTGTATTGTCAATTACTATTCAACTGGGAAAAATATGTGGATAGAGAGAAGGGGTGGATGTGGAAATTATGTGTATGCAACTTCTGCCAAAGAAACAAGATAACTTTTCTAAATGTTATTTTTACTGTGATTCCTGCAGACATTGTATCTATTAAAAGTAGTTAGCTGAGTGACTGAACAGAATATTTTACTCGAAAATCCTAGGCCTTTTATGAAAAACCAAATCCAGTGAAAGTATTTGTGATGCATCATAACTTCAAGTAGCTTCAGCAGAAAAGATTCCTTGCTGAAGTCAAATGGCCTTGTCTCAAAATGCACCTATTTGGAAACACAAAACAGACTACTTTGCTGCTTTTGCAATTCTAAAAATTAATGCTGAACACCGTTCGTTTTTTCCAGAAGTAATTCAGAAAAAACACCTTTCATGAAGTGAGGTCGTCACTTAGTGCACGTGTGCACAACTGTGCCAATGGAAATAAATGAGACAGAAAGGAAAAGCTAATTAAAAGAAAACCACTTCTTCACAAATTTTGCAAATAAATTTCGTGAGAAATGTGAAGCCACTTATGTGCAAGTGGAATGTGTTTTAAATTTTTCCCCTGGGAAATTTTTCTGAGGTGTATGGTGGCCCCTAGCGGCCCCTGTCTTCAGACCAAAATATGACAGCTGCCATACTTTACTTCTTGGGATTGTCTATTTCAAACATATTTTTTTAGTCTAAATGACATATTTATTATCTCTGTATATTTGCAACTGCATGTAAGTGCCAGACGTTGTTAATCTTCTGGAAGGAAACCTGTCATTAATAAAAATGTGTATCCATGCTAAGATACATATAAATCAAAGATAGGCTTGAATCCAATCACTTAATTTAAATATCCTCTTAAAAAGTAGAATATTGGATTTGTCTCCAAAAAGTTTTAGCTCCAGAATATCTACACCGCAACTAGTCATGTGATATTTCTTCATCTGAGTTTATTGCAATTTAAATAGTTGCATAGGAAAAAATTGCTGGTGATGCTCCTCAAAGTCCAAAGCATAAATACTCCAAATTTTTGTTTTGGTCTCATCTCATTCTAGAGGTGCATAAAGCTTGTGGGGGCTTTACATCCTTTAGTATTAAACATTTTAAAAATCTTTACAATTCCGGTTCGAAGCAGCCCCACAGTCACCCACGTCCTGTGGCGCTGAGCAGCAGAAGAGTATCACACATTGAGTCAGGACATATAAATACTTTTGCCTTGCTTCCCTTTTTCACAAAGCACACTTTCCAAAATGGCCTTGATGCAACAGGCAGTGGGACCTAGCTCTTTAATTACAATTTCCTCCTTTTACTACTTAATGCAATTAGAAAGTCTTAACAAAAGTAAACTCCTTAGTAATTCTGGGAAGTCAAAGATGCAGGTAGGAGACCATGGGCTGCCTTCCCCCTCTACCTGAAAGCATTCAGAGTGTTCTCTCAGATCCCATGAGTGACTGAAAATCCAGACTATCTTCTGTGGGAGTGCAGAATTTTCCTTGTCTTTTCTGATGAATCTGATGGTGGCTGAAATTCACCCTGGATGACAAAAATGGTGTCAGAAAACACAGCATCATTAGCATTTTTAGTGTTGTTGGAATAAAAATGCTCCCCCAAAACTGGGACAAAATCTTACTCTTTTAAGGTGACATTTACTTTGGCCCATTTAAGATATCTGTAGAAGAGTCTTTATAGTGGAGCCAGACTCTTGGGGAACCCGTGGATATCAACAGAGAGGACTGGGTTCTCCTAGGGAAGAGTTCATCTGGCCAGCTAGAGAGAACTTTTTAGGAATAAAATGAACAGTACATCAGTGATTGTTCAATTAATTTGATTATTATTCAGCAATTTTCATCATTCACAAGCAAACAGGACTTGAACTGAGGCTGTTAATCTGTGGACATATTAGTAAATGCCCACAAACCTATTATTTGCATGAAGAGGATGCCCTAGTAGGTTGAAAAAATTATATATATAGCTAATGAAAACCAAGTAATTGATAGATTATTCTTTCTGTTTAAATTTGAGAATAACAAACTATACAATATTCTCCTTTACCTCTTCTGCCACCCTAAGTAATATTTTATGCTATTCTGTTTGAATAAGCACTGCTGGAAATGTTATAGCCTATTTTCTCAGATGGAGATTTTTGTCTCCAGAGCAGAGGCAACAAAAACTATCTTTCTCATCCGTTCTAGTTCTCAGCACTATAAATTGATAAATGCTCTCTTTCAATCATGCTATCATACTGGCTGTACCACTCTGTCTACAAGACAGGTCTTTCACATTTTTTTGCACTCTGGACTAAAAGAAAAATAAAACATAGAATAACTTTTAGAGCTACAAGGCATCACATAGGGCTGAGATGAAACTGGGGCCAAGTCATAAGGAAGCTGGGTATGGACTCTCTACTGCAATAGCAGAGTGCCTAGCAGTGCCCTCTGCAATGTTATGTTGGGCAGTGAACTCTCTTGCTGGAGATAAACATGAGGATTTAAACTGTGCTTTGGTCTGGTGATAACTTTGCTCTGCAGAAATCCACCCTAATTTCCTCTCATCCCCTATAATGCTAAATCCTTAATGTGTCAGGGATCCTCATAAGAAGACCAGATTACAGATATGTAACAGTAGATCTTGCAGATTACATTACAAGATCTCTCATTTTTTGTTTGTTTGTTTTATGATGACTGACAAGTATTTTTGGTTTAAAAGTTCTTGAGAGGTTCTCAAGAAAATAATAAACAAAACAACTGAACTGTATGATCATTTTAATGCTGGGCATTAAAACAGTGAAACAAATAGAGTTGGCTGAGCTATAGCAACATTTTTGTCTAAAGTGGATCCTTTTGTTGAACATTATTATTTTCAAATAACAAATTGAAAATGTTGCCGAGGCTTTAAAAGACATTCTTTATTACTTCCTGAAGCCTGATGAAAACCAAGTAATGCTCTGAAAATAATGTGATATGTTCTGAACTGCCAGAGTTACAGTACTTTCTAAATAAACAGGCACTTAATATATTCAGAAAAATAATATTTTTTCTAAAATACTGGTGTTTTTGTAATTGTATCTAAAATTGGTTGGTGTATACTGTGCTATCTCTTCAAAAAGTTTTCTTGCGGAATATTAGACAGGTAAAATCATCTTTGGCTATCTTGCTAGTTCCAATAACCATTACCCCAACTTCAGAGTGGCAGCACGAAAATAACTAAAAATTTAATTTCATGGTAGAATGATTTCAGTATCATTTACCATATTATGAATAATTGTTAAACAAATAACAGAATGAGATGGGTCCACTGGGAAACTGTCGTCTGTAGAGAGACTGATGGAACATCACTCTCAGTGCATGCTGCATGGCAAATCTTTTCACTGTCTTTTTAGTGAACCCTGATCTATTGAGAATGTACTATCCCATGTGTTTCTGAAAGCTGGTGTTATCAGGAGACAGTTGCTAATGGCAATAGCATATAAATCATAAGACACAAACAGAACAATCCCAGAAAGTTTCATGCTGGCCCTCAGTAATTTCCCCTTCCAGCTTTCGTGTCATTGTGGTCTACAGACATCCCAGACTCGTGTTCATATCCTAAACCTTGTGGGTCCTTCATACTGAGACAACACAGAGCTTTCTCTCTTCCTTCTTTTCTTTACTCTCAATTTTAATGATTTAGTCTTCCATGCATGGAGCCCTCTCCCATTCATCTTGTGCAAAACACTCCTTCAAGTTTTTCCTTGAGAAAAGGGCCCTTCTATTATCTACTGCTAACTCCCTTTTCCGTGTCTCTCTCCCACAGTGTGTTTGACCTTGCTATATCCCTATATATAGATAGACAGGAAATTTAAAAATTTTACAAAGAAGTTCAACAATTCACATATTTTCCCACTATAAATAAATCAGATGATCTGACTTTTTAATATAGAAAACGGTTGTTGGTACAATCTCTAAAGCAAGACTTTAATTCATTGAGGTCCTTCTAGGTTTGGATCTTCTTAAGAGATTGGAGACCTTGATTAATTGAGATTGCTCAACTGGGTTCTACAGTGCTAAATGTCTGCAGTTTTACCTTTAGAAACAAAAGATAAAATGAGTGGCAACTTGTGCACCTTGGAACTTCATCAAACTTTGCCAAGGTGGCAAAAATTAGTCCCTAACAGGTGTGTGAAAGCTGTGTCTTTCACAGTGGATGCGTGTCTATTAGAGCTTTTTAGTTTGAAACATGGGTGCCCTGACTTCTCCCAGGGGTGACCATGGCAATGTCCTGCCAAGCATCTGCGGTGTTTGCTGCTGGTCTAAGGGTTTGGCCCCACTCAGAGGAGGTCTGCTGCCATCTCTCTCCTGACAGTCTCTGCTCTCCTTCCCACCTCCCACTTGCAGAAGTGGGTGAACAGTGCTTGAATTTTTTTTGAGAAGTCTGTTTACATCTTCTTGTAATTTACATTACTTATCAGATGAAGTCTCTTTCTGTCTGAGATTTGTTTGGCATATATACAATCAGTTATCATTGCAGGTTGATACTCTCCTAGAATCAGCCCTAACATACGTCCATATTCTCTATCATTTTCTCTTTCATAAAGACATCTTCCCAAAGAAACTCACTGTCAAACTCCTAAGCCCTGAACACCCTGCAATGAACATAAGTTCTCTGTTACAGCAGAGAAATTGGCCAGTTATTCTGAAATATATGCCTTTTCTGGATATAAACATCCTTCAGATTAATACATATACACACTCACCCTTGTACCAGATGAATATATACGCTGTGTCACCTTATCCCATATCAGGAGGAAAGTCAGTAAGTTATGTAACAATTTCAAAAAAATAGTGCTATTTCCACAGCCCCTGAATTTTTTCTACCTGAAAAAATTCTACCCTGAATTTTTTTAAAGAAACACAAGAAGGCAAGTTTTGGACATACCTTGCATGAAATTGACATCACTTATTGTATTACAACTTCGAATCTTCCAAATAAAAGATTGAAACTGATACTCAGGAAAAATTCAGATTCAGAAACTTACTGGTAAAATAGATTTCTAGTGCATGCTGAGCCATAAAACTCAAAAATGGTCTCTTATACTATTTAGGAAATGTGAAAAACGTTTCTGGCATCCTGGAATGGAAATGCAATCATAGCTCAGAAAAAATATCTTGTTCTGAAGTGTCCGGGTGTGCCTGCTCATACATGAATTTTGTATTTGCAAATGTCCAAATTTAAGTGTCCAATAAGACAGATCTATAAATCCTTAAACACTGAAGACTTCTGTGCAAATTTTGTTTCCACTCTTATTGCATTTCAAAATATAAAATTTAGAAAGTACTTATCAAAAAGCTTTGGGTTTTGACCAATTTACCTGGTTTCTGAGGGCAAATGTGTGACCAGGTTTTGCCACTTCCAGAACCTGCTGTCTGTAACTATTGCTTGTCCTACATCTAGAAAATACAAATTCAATTGGTTAAAAGCAGGAGAAAAAGGTAAATATAACTTAAACAAACATATACATTTAGGTTATGATAGTTTATATCTATTCTAGAGGAGAAGCTTTGGGTTGAATTTTTTTTCATTAAAAATACATTTAAATCTTCCATAACACTAGTAAATAAAAGCACAGAGCCTGTTTCTTCCCTGTTTTCCACATTATGGTACTGTGACGTAAAACCATCAAGCAGATGGTGTCAGACACCATTTAATCATGAAGGGAGCACAGTGAACTTCCTACTGAGTGCGGCAATGACTATTGCAGGTGGGCATTAATATAGAATCATATGAACACCAGTCCACCATGTTTATTTGAAATATCTCTGGAGGGATTAGCTATTAGCTATTGCTTTGTCGTTTTCTCCAAGTATCATTAGCACCTATGTTGTACTAGAGTACACTTCGTACATATAAATTTTTATCAGGCATTTTAAGAGAACTGGTGTCAGGCACATTTCTGGGACAATGCAATTTCCACTACTTTTAAGAGGAGGGCATTGCCTCAAATTGCAGTAGCCCATGACCCACCCAGCAAGCACCAAATCACAGTCCATGTCAAATAGTTTGTAATACAAAGGATGATGAGAAGAAAATTTTATTTACTGTTGTTCCCCACAAGTTGGAGTACAAGGAAAATCCCATGGAGTCCATTCTCTCCTAGACGCGTCACCTTCACAATTATTGAAGTATTAAAATGGACTGCTGTTACACATCATGAGTTTCATCGGTGTAGTGGTTATGATTCTAGACCTTCCTTGGTAACCAGGTTGTACCTGAGGAAGTGGTCATCTTCCCAAGTATTCCATACGATTTTTTACGTAAACCAGGGTATAAATAAAAAGGGGGAGAAGCTTCTTCTCTCTCTTTCCTTTCCTTTCCTTTCCGGTGGCTCTGCTCATGTGGAGGAGTGAGGCC